>BQNB010117162.1:0-20032 GCA_026074375.1 Tanacetum coccineum
CAAACAAATTTTGGATGCTCAGACTGAAGCACGAAAACCAGAGAACATCAAGAACGAAGATGTTAGAGGTATGTTGCTTGAAATTCAAAGGATCCGGAGAAGCTTAGAACAAAAAAGTTAGAACCCCGTGCGGATGGAACTCTATGCTTAAATGGCAGGAGTTGGTTACCATGTTATGGCGATTTGAGGATTGTGATCATGCACGAGTCCCACAAGTCAAAATACTCTATCCATCCCGGTTCTGACAAGATGTATCAGGACATGAAGAATCTATATTGGTGGCCCAATATGAAGGCCAACATCACCACCTATGTTAGCAAATGTCTGACGTGTGCTAAAGTCAAGGCCGAACACCAAAGTCCATCAGGATTATTCGTATAACCCGATATACCTCAATGGAAGTGGGACAACATCACTATAGATTTTGTCATGAAGCTTCCTAAGTCGTTACAAGGATACGACACCATTTGGGCGATTGTTGACCAAATCACTAAGTCCGCAATCTTTGTACCGGTGAGGGAAACTGATCCCCTAGAGAAACTAGCAAGAATGTAACTAAAGGAAGTGGTCACGAGGCATGGAATCCTTGTCTTAATTATTTATGATCGTGACCCTAGATTCGCATCAAATTTCTAGAGGTCACTTCAGAAAGCTTTGGGTACTAACCTGGACATGAGTACTGCATATCATCCACAAACCGACGGACAAAGTGAGAGGACTATTCAAACTCTCGAGGATATGCTGCGTGCTTGTGCGATCGAATTTGGAAAGGGTTGGGTTAACCATTTTCCATTAGTCGAGTTCTCGTATAATAATAGCTATCATGCTAGCATCAAGGCTGCACCATTTAAAGCACTTTACGGTCAAAAGTGTCATTCACCTGTGTGTTGGGCCGAGGTTGGACAAGTGCAACTCACTGGTCCGGAATTAGTTCAAGAAACAACCGAGAAGATCATCCAGATCAAGCAAAGAATGCAAGTCGCCTGTGATAGGCAAAAGTGTTATGTTGATTTAAGCGTAAGCCAATGGAATTCTAAGTTGGGGATAATGTTATGCTTAAAGTTTCACCTTAGAAAGGAGTCGTACGTTTTGACAATCGAGGGATGTTGAACCCTAGGTATGTTGGACCATTCAAGGTGTTGGAAAAGGTTTGATCCATTTCATACAAGCTTGAGCTTCTTGAAGAGCTGAGCAGGGTTCACAATATATTTCATGTATCCAACCTGAAAAAGTGCTATGCCGACGAACCATTAGCCGTTCCATTAGATGGACTACATTTTGATGACAAGCTTCAATTTATCGAGGAACCAGTAGAAATCATGGACCGTGAAGTTAAATGGTTGAAGCGAAGCCGCATTCTAATAATCAAGGTTCGATGGAACTCTAGGCGAGGCCCTGAGTTTACATGGGAACGCGAAGATCAATTCAGGAAGAAATATCCACACCTCTTCACAAAGACCGCACCGTCGTCAAGTGCCACGTCTTAAGCCTTGAGGACAAGGCTCACTTAACGGGGGGAGACTATAACACCCCGTGTTTTAGGGTCATTTACGACGTCAATAAATTCACTATGTATTTTTAGTATTGTACGCGTTTGCTTTTAAATCGTAATCGTTAAGTTAAATCGCGTAAGCTAAAAATTATCGTTCAATGTAAACGGGCATCAAACAATTAAATGTTTACATCAAGCAAGTGTTAAGTAATTATTTTGAGTATAATTATTAACTTTGCACAATTTATTTTATCGGTTACATAAAGCGTTTACGTTTCGCGATAAATTGTATTTAGGTATACCCGGAATCACAAAAACATTTCTACGCTTCAACGAATACCTATGTTTATACCCAATACCCAAAGTTTATAAAACTTTACCCATATATATCAAATGGGACGTCCCACTTTAAAAGAAATGACCAAGACTTATACATTTTCAAAGTAATACACTTTAAATAAACACTACAACTTATACTTTCATTTAAATGCAAGTATATTTCTTTATTCACCAAGTTATTAGCTAGATATATCATCCTTGATTTCATGAACTCATCTCCATCTTAGGAGACATAAGAACATATCTCATTAACTAAGGCATTGTGCAAGTATGGTTTAACAAGACATATCATTTTCATAGTGAAAAACATACTCTTTCTCTCTTTCTTTGCCTAAACCCACGACCAAACCTAAAACAACATATAAATCCATACCAAATTTATTTACAACATTTACACACATTCCTACATGATATCTAGGGTAACCTAAAGTGTTTAGAAGGATTGATTTAAGCATTTACAAGGGTTAAGCAAGATTAGGGTTTTGGTTGAGATTACGGTTTTGCAAGATCTTGCAAGATAGGGGTTTGGTTTGCCAAAAACTAGGGTTTAAAGCTTGTTGTTCATCACCACACATCATATTAAGATCATCTAAAACTCTTTATGTCTTTACATTTATGATTTTATGCATATCTAAGTTCTATGTAGCAAATCACCATTTAGGATGCTTAATAACATGAAAAATGGAATTTTTACTTATGATCATGGTAATATATGCTTGTCATGAATTATAATATTGATGACATCGTATTATAATGATGGATAAAAGTATTGTACATTGTGGATTATTATAAAAAGTATGTATAACCAAGCTAACAAAAAAGGTACTTATAAGATCAAGAAAATATAAGGATGAACACATATGGATCTGTGATTCTTGGACATTTATATGGACAATGATGACTTAAGACCCTAGGATTGTAATACATGTGTTATATATAGTGTTGTAAAGGATTAGTAACAAAGTTGTTAAACAAGAAAGTTAAAAATCAAGCCCTAAACATGATTTTATGAAAAACATCAAAACTTGCTGTTTGAATCGAAACAAAAGTCATTTATATAATTTTTATAAATAACAAACATCTAATAGAGGAAACGAAAAAGGAAGAAAACTCGAAAAACCGATTGATAACGAAAAAGATACGTAATTTACAAGTTATACGATAATAAACGGATTTATAAAAGAAATTTTATAAAAACAAGTTTACAAAATACATTAAATATATAAGTTGGTTATTTCTCTCAGATCACACATCTTTTTAGGATTCCAAAACAATAAGAATCGAATATTCAATTAATAACGAGGTGTTATGAATTTTTCGCGAGTTACTATAATAAACACTTTATTAAAAATAATTGTATATCAAAATTACTGTTCATCTCAGACATGAACATTTTGAAAACATCATTAATATGATATAACTTTTAATAACAAAGACGTACTCGAAAGAATCACTAAAAACGTAGTTAAAACGAATGAAATACGACATTTACTGGTTTACGATAACCGTCATGATAGTAAAATGTATCTGTTCATCAGTAGGTCAAAAATATGAAAATGTAATATTTTGATAACTCGTCTTAATACGAAAGCGTGGACATAAGAAACGTAAGAGACGGGCTTAAAACGTAGAAATTGCGTCATTTTTAGTATTGGGATATTTATAAACATTTTAAGTTTATAAATATGATTTTACAAACACGATTAGATGATGATGTAGCTATATAGAATTATATATGGAATTAGTTAATCAATGTGCTTAGTACTTATACGACCTACGTTTAATTAGGTTGCATTCCGCATTTCCGGACACATTTTCTGTTGTATTTGATATCATTATACTTAAGTGAGTTCAATAGCCCCAACTTTTTAACATTTAATGAATTTACAAGTTTTGGGTTGTGACATCCGTCAATTTTGAGGTCAGTAACTGAAAGCAAACGTATAATATTTGACTCTCTTAATTAATTATGGAGTCACTTTTATGTGGTTACATTTCTCTTAGCAATTATCGCTTGGTTATGATGCAACTCGTATTCTTGTCGCTATTTATTCCGAACTTATAAATTCTATATCCTATTTTATAGAACTTGTTTTATTATTTTTATCGAAATAAGTAAAATCGTCGTTTTAAATATTCACTAGTCCGTGCTTTGATATTAAACCGTTTTATCGATCAGAGAATTCAACGAATGTCATATTTTAGGGTCGAGATTTAAATAATGTAGCGTATAACAAAAAAATGGGCTGAAGCCCCTATTCCCACTTTCTTTTGAGGTCGGCAACCACAAGCCAAACACAACATCCATATATTTTTTTTATAAACTAGGCCCATATTCTTTATTTTTATAAAAGATATACAAGCTCATCTTTCTTATAAACATTCCATTTAATTATAAAACCCAACCCAACGTTTCTTTTTATATAAGCCGAAAACACACACACACTCTCTAGATTATAACGTTAAAAAATTCTCCAGCCTCCTCCTTTTCTCTCTTCTATCGAGCAAACATCACCAAGAAACACAAATTGAAGCTTCAATTCTCAACCAAAATCACTCAATCATATACCAAATTGCTCATAAAAATACCCATAATCTTTCCCCTCAAAAAGATTAAACATGCAAGAAGGTTTTGTAAATATCTAATTTTTCAAGATTGGTGATTTAGGTGAATTAAAGTGTTAGATATTAGCAAGGTTGAGCAAGGAAGTTATATTTAAGAATTTAGGTGAACAAAAGTTAAATTTTTCGGGCTTTCTTGTTTCTTTTGTGGTTCGACCGAATATATAAACCCCCAAGGGTTATAGTTTTTGATCTATCTTCTATCTATATTGCATTGTGAGCACCTATTACTCCTTTTTATTTAATTCTCATAGTTATATAAAATTATGTATATGCTTATCTATTTTATGAAATTGGGAATCCATTGATTAGGGTGCATGTGATGTTTGTGAGGTTGTTGGTGATTTGTTGAATGTTAAATAAGTTTAGGTAAAGAGTAGGTTAGTTTATGCTATTGTGGAAATTTGTGCAAAATAGTGATGGGTTGAAAGAGTTTTTATAACCCTTAATTAGGGCAGAAAGTTTAGGCATAAAATCGGTTAATTTAGTGTGTTGTAAACTAGGATTTTAGTGTTTAGAATTGTAGAGGTCGTTCCAATGATCATTTTGGTATAAATTAGAGCTTCTAACTCTTAAAAACGAAAAAGTATGCCAGATATTTTGTTAGATTAATAGTTTTCGGCAATATTAAGAAAATGGCAGTTTTCATAAAAATCCATTGGGTCAACTTTCGGATGTCATAACGTGGTCGTTTCAAAAGCTTTTCTAGGTTTTCAGGACCCTAAATTTATCTACTTCGAGTCTACTTTCCAACGAACTAGGCCTCGTCAATTTTAATGGTGTAAAAAGTTAGCCAAAACCTTTGTACAATATTAAGTGCTAAAACTGTGTTGGCTGTCCAGAATTTCGTTTGTAAAGATGCTGTGTGCAGGCAGATCAAAACTTAATATTTTTGGACGAAATTTAATCTGGAGATTGTACATGATTTGTTTGACCTCCGTGTAATTTTTTTATCATAAACCGCAATGAATCTATCAATGAAACTGATATGGGAGACACTTGTATGGGTTATTTAAAGTCTTCCATTGGCCTAACTCATATAACCTTGATTTAGACCCTCTGATGACTAAAACACTTTGGTATGTCTAGATTTGGCCATTTTTGGAGTCGGGTATAAATGGTCGAGTATAAGTCCTTAATAAATTTTGGGAAAATTCATGGACACACCTAAAACATGGAATTTTGACCTGGAGAAGTAGCTTAACCAGAATCTTTGGTTAACTTGGTCAAATGAATACTTAAAGTGCCAAGAAATTTGGGTCAAATTGTTGTAATTGCGTTTTGTGATAAAAGTGACTTTGGAAACAAATGTGAATACAAGGCATAACAAATGAACCTTAATATTTTCCGAGCATATCGTATAGGATCTAATTAGGTATATTTACTTGCCTTAGGTTGCGAATAGAAGGTTGCGTATTCGTTTGGGTTGCCTACTTAGTGTGGTTTGTTGAGAAGTCCTATTATCATTCAAACTTCTAAGGTGAGTTTCTCACAGCCCCTCTTTTACATGTTTTAAATGTTTTGGGGTGAAAAGCATGATGTGTCATATTTGCTATGCTCTTACTTTTTAGTATTTAAACTATTGAGCATATTTGAACTCGAACTTGTTTTGAACGTATGGAACTTGAGTTGAACTTGTTGAACTTTGGAAGCGTGTTGAACTTGAACTTGATATGTATGTTGTTGTATGCTTGGAAACTGCCACTACTTTTAGCTTACTATATCCCCCTCAACAGGATGAGACGTTAGTACTTATGGATAGCGCTATTAGGAGATTAGCCCATCCTCACTCCCCGCACAAGGGTACATAGTACTAAGTGTTTGTGCCACACTATACAACTGGAACTTGATTGGATGTTTGGAACGGTTAGGCTGAATACGTTTAAGTAGTGCCTCGCATAAACACTAAAGCATACATATATGGTGAATTGATTTTGTATTACGTTACTTTATGTAACGGGAACTGTTTTGAAAACTTGATTTGTTTTGGACTATCAACTTGTTTGGAAATTGATTTTAGGTTGGACAACTATTTTTGATACCTTGCCAATGAGTTAGCAAACTGTTATTGGACGTCTACTCTTTTATAAACTATATTTGGTGTACAAAGTCATGAGAACTCACCAACTATTTTGATAGTTGACCGTTTTTATCATGCTTTTCAGGTGACGTTCCTAAAGTGGAAACTTAGTGTGATTGCATTTGAGCCTGTTCAAGATGTCTATTTTCTTCCAAGTTATTGTCTTTTGGGTGATCCATGTTCGGAAGAAAAACTACTATGTTGTCTTTGTACTTTTAAACTTGTACCTGAATTGTTGTAATTCGGATAACTTTATTTTATTTTAACTCATGTATGGTGTTTTGTCTATCATCTTATGTGTTGCTTATTAATATGTTACACCTCGCATTTCTGCCTTGGTGGGGTGTGACACTGACGCATATTTAATTCTTTTTGATCAAAAATGTGCTGAAGGATTTTATGATCAGTGTAGATAACACTCTTTGTTCCGTACAAGTAGTGTCTCCATATTTTGATAGCAAATACCACTGCGTCCAACTCTTAATCATGAGTGGTGTAGTTCTTCTCATGGATTTTGAGTTGTCTGGATGCGTATGCGATCACTTTGTTTCTCTGCATCAATACGCAACCAAAACCTTGGTTCGATGCGTCGCAATAAACTACAAAGTCATATGCGCCTTCAGGAAGTGCCAGAATCGGGGCATCGCACAACATGTCCTTCAGTGTCTGAAAGGCGTTCTCCTGCTCATCGCCCCACTCAAATTTCTTATCTTTTTGAGTTTATAGAGTAAGAGGCTTTGCAAACTTCGAGAAGTTTGCAATAAATCGCCTATAATATCCCGTCAATCCTAAGAATGAACGGATCTTGGTTGGGGTCTTTAGGGGCTTCCAGTTCTTTACTGCTTCAATTTTGCTAGGATCCACATGTATACCTTCATTGTTCACTACATGTCTGAAAAAGCAAACCTCTTGTAACCAAAATTCACATTTCGAGAATTTCCCGAACAATTTCTCTTTTTCAAGCAACTCCAATATCAACTTCAAGTGAACTTCATGCTCCTTTTTAGACTTTGAATAAATCAGGATGTCGTCAATAAAGACAATGCCAAACTTGTCAAGATACGGCTTACATACACGGTTCATAAGGTCCATGAATACCGCAGGAGCGTTAGTCAGACCGAAAGGCATAACCGTGAATTCAAAATGTCTGTACCTCGTCCTGAACGCAGTTTTAGGAATGTCTTCTTCTCCTACTCTCAACTGATGATAGCCAGGTCTAAGGTTTATTTTTGAAAAATGTCATGTCCCTTGCAACTGATCGAACAAGTCATCGATCCTTTGAAGAGGGTAGCGGTTCTTGATAGTCAGCTTGTTCAGTACTCGATAATCAATACACATACAAAACGAACCATCTTTCTTCTTAACAAACAACACTAGAGCTCCCCAAGGTGAAGAACTAGGTCGTATGAAACCTTTGTCTTGGAGCTCCTTAAGTTGGTTTGACAGTTCTTGCATTTTCGTAGGTGCCAAACGATAAGGTGATTTTGCAACAGGCATAGCTCTAGGAATAAGATCTATGCGAAACTCAACTTCGCGAGATGGGGGTAAACCCGATAGATATTATGGAAATACACCAGGGAACTTACGTACAACAGGGATATCTTCGAGTTTCTGTTCGTCTACTTTCATGGTCTTCAACTGTTTCAGGTTTCCTTTAGGGCATTTTCCATGAACTTCCAGAATCTCCCCGTTAGATAACAGGATTTAGAATATTTTCTCAAAGCAAACTATCTTAGCTCTACGCTTGGATAACCAATCCATTCCCACAATCATGTCAAAACTACCATGTCCAAAAGGAATCAATTCGATGATAAATGTATGTCGGACTCGGATTGGTTTTTCCATGATGCGACTCGTTTTTTTGTTCGGGACTCGGAATGGAGTCGGGAATCACACAAGATCACCACACAAACCGGGATTTACTCGGGTCCTAACTCGTCGTTCGGGACTTCGAGATTAAATCAGGTCGGCGATTCGTTGGGTTTTTCCACGAGTCGGTTTCGGGATGAGTCGGGATCGGGTCGGGATGGGTCGGTTTCGTCCCGATGCTCACCCCTAAAGCAAACTATCTTAGCTGAACCAATCCATTCCCACAATCACGTCAAAACTACCATGTCCCAGAGGAATCAAATAAAAGATGATAAAGTAATACCTGTCTAGTTCGAGTCACAACTTGAATTAATTCTTATGGGTTTCCTAACTTTAAGGAGTTCGCTATTTTGATCTCGTAACCGGGGCTTATAAGACTAGTTTTCATATCAATCAACGGTAAAAAGTTGGTAGAGATAAAGCTATAGTCAGCACCAAAATCAAATAGAACAGTAGCAAAATGATCGCTTAGAGAAAATGTACTCGTCACAACGTTAGGATCTTGAGGAGCTTCAGCAACACCTAGGGCAAAGGTACTACCACATGCTTGATTCTTATTGTTCCCTTGGTTGGGGTTTCCTTCGATTGCTAGCATAGGGTTTGGGCGATTTCGTCATGAAGTAGTGGCTCGGTTCATCCTTAGACGATTCCTCCTAAAGTGGTTAGAATCTCCACACTCATAACAAGTTGGTCTTGGTCTTTCATTAATAGCTCTACCCGTACAGTATCGGGTAAAGCGACCCACTTGGTTACATCGACCACACACAGGGAAGTTACCAGAATGATGGAAGTTGCATTTTGCACACTTCGGATGTTGACCAGCATACTGACGTTGCCCTTGTCCTTGATCCGAAGCAATTATAGCAAAGTTTCTTCCGGTCCTCTGTCTCTTGTTTCTATCATTCCTGCCTTGGTTCTTGAACTGATCATTCAACCTCTTTT
This sequence comes from Tanacetum coccineum, assembly GCA_026074375.1. Lineage (NCBI taxonomy): Eukaryota > Viridiplantae > Streptophyta > Magnoliopsida > Asterales > Asteraceae > Tanacetum > Tanacetum coccineum. The sequence continues at coordinate 9,345 of BQNB010117162.1, forward strand.
TGTTTCTAGCATTTTCATTCTTCTTAAAAATCCCATCCTTGATACCATCGGTGGTCAAACGGTTAGCCATGCTCATAGCACTATGAATAGTAGTAGATCTGGATGAAGTGATAAGGTTTTTTGTATAGGGTTTACTGGTTAGGGGTTTAAGGTTTTTGGTATAGTTTTTAAAGTTAATGTATACATTACTTGTGATATTATATCTAGTGGTTAGTGGTTTAAAGTTGTTGGTATATGTTTTAGTGGTTAGTGGTTTAGGGTTTTTGGTATAGATTTTAAAGTTTATGTATATATCACTGATGATATTATACTTAGTAGTTAAGGGTTTTGAGTTTTTGGTATAGATCTTAAAGTTTATGTACATGTCACTTGTGATATTATACCTAGTGGTTAAGGGTTTAGGATTTAGTGGTTAGGGGTTTTGGGTTTTTGGTATAATATCATTGATAGATAACGTATGAAAACACAAGCAACCGATTGATAACTGCCAAAAACATCTCAAAAAAACCAAATAAGTCAGAACACGGACGAAACCCTTAAAAGTTGGCGAAAACGCGCGAGAGCTAGCGAAAACTGGCGAAAAACCGCGAAAGCGGACGAAAACGCGCGAAAACGGACGAAAACGCGCAAATGCGGACGAAAGCGGGCGAAAACGTAAGAAAACGTGCGAAAATGTAAGAAAACGTGTGAAAACGTAAGAAAGTGTTAAAAATAATCAAAAACGTGTGAAAACAAAAAAAACGTGTGAAAACGAAAGAAAACGTAAGAAATCGTGCGAGAACATAAGAAAACGTGCGAGAGCGTCTAAAAACAGACAAAAACGTGCGAAAATGAACGAAAGTGCAAAAACAGACGAAAACGCGCCAAAGCCGACGAAAACGCGCAAATGTGGACGAAAGCGTAAGAAAATGTCCAAAACGGACGAAAACGTGTAAAAACGTGTGAAAACGAAAGAAAAACGTGCGAAAGCGGACAAAACAGAAGAAAACGTGTGAAAACAGACGAAAACGTATGAAAACGTGCGAAAACGTAAAAAATCGTGCGAGAACATAAGAAAACGTGCGAGAACGTCTAGAAAGAACGAAATTCGCGAAAAAGTGCAAAAACAGACGAAAACACGCGAAAACGTACGAAAGCGGACGAAAACGTATGAAAACGTACAAAAACTTATAAGAACGTAAAAAACATTAAAAAATGTACAAAAACGTAAAAAGGTAAATAACGTGAAAAAACATTAAAAAAACATACAAATGTCAAAAAGGTTAATTAATTGCAATTTTGGCAAGATTTGGCAATGCTACAAATAATGAGGGGGTGGTTAGTGTGAGTTTTAGTAAATTTACACACTTTTGGTCTCTTCATGTTTTTTTTAATCTTAAATCTTGTCTTTTTAATCTAATGAAATGGATGGTCTAGATTTGTCCCTTAGTGTGTAGGGAGAAACTAGTATGTAAAATAACTCACCTCATAATGGATATATATGAAATTAACCCATTTTTTTATAAAACTCATTCATTATTTTTAAGTTTCAAGATGTTGACTAGACTTAGACTTTCTGGGGATAATACAAAGAATAGGCATGGTCAAAAAAATATTAGTTTCAAAAATTTATAATAAAACACAATTGTAAAATTGAAAAACAAAACTAGAAAAATAAAGGGTATTGCCCTTATACTAGATCACGAAGTTAACGATGGCGTTTTGGGTGCAAAAATGACGTCGTTTGGTGTTTGGGCTGGGCCGGGCAACACTGGAAATGGGAAAAATGACACCGTTTTTTGGGTAACTGATGAGGTGTCATTTTATATACTTTTTTGGGGTCATTTACCCCTCTATATCATGCAAATATGCCCAGATAATGTGCTTAATCGATTGTTTTTGTGTTTTTAGCATTTGAATGGCATTTGGAGGAAATAAACGTGACTTGGGCTCAATTGGAAAAGAAACGGACAAGACTACGACTCTACACCAACTATCTTGAAGAAAAGCATACAGTGCGTGGTGACGGCATCGCCAATTACAAGTGACGAGTCAAAGTTTTCAAGCGACGACGTCATGGAATTCTAGACGGCGTCAGAACGAAGCCGACTTAAAAAACCCTAGAAGACCATTGCGGCACGACGGCGTCAGGAACATAAAGCGACCCCGTCGCACTTGTTTTCTTATATATACAAATCCGTTTTTAAGGTTTTAGTGTGTAAATTTTGGGAGACGAACCCTAGTTTTAGAAGACGACTTTGGCAGCCTTTAGGCTCGTTTTTAGGGTGTCAAAACCCTCTTGTAACAACCTCAACCGCATGATTTAATCAAGTGAAGTTCATTTATCTTTTATCACTTAATATGTCTATGTGTTTTGTGATAGATTCTTGTTCTTCTCCTTTATTTGCCAAGCAAGGCTAGATCTATTAGTATTTACTTATGATTGCATGAAACTTAGATTGTAGATCCTTTTAATGTTGCTTCTTTTGATGGATGTGCGCGTTAGGCTTTAGAAAACTATCCATAAGATATTAAATTAGCATAGACGTCTAGAGAAACACGAGTGTGTAGAAAGGATACCATCGGTAACAGTCTTCATACTACCTTACCCATAATATGGTTAATCCCTCTTAAGATATTTTAATTGCATTTAATATACTCTTAAGGGCCTTGTAATAGTCTTCATACTACCTTACTTGTGCGTTGCCATAACGAAATATTAAATAGACGACGGGTTCGTGTAATTCGTTCATGACTTACGAAATACTTACACATATCATCACAAGTGTGACAAAGCAACGGGATTAGGAGAAGCAATCTAAGGAGTAGTGCATGATTGAGTAAATACGTTCGTTTATCATATAAGTTATCACCAAAGTAATTTAGATTTATTTTATTAATTATTAGTTTAATCAAACCAACCTCTTAAACCATGATTTTACCTGCTTTCTATAATATAAAAATACAAAAAGAATCTTCTCTCAACCCCGTAGACCTCTGTTAGATTCTGATCGATCCTTCCCAACCTATTCCACTAGAGAACGATAACAACCCATGAGTCTTGCCTATACTACACTACAATGATTAGGTGCACTGCCTAGGGATTTGTAAAACTTATTGTTGAAGTCTAACGACAACCACATCAAGTTTTTGGCGCCGCTGCCGGGGAATAGTTAGGTTTTGACCATTGTTTAACTTAGGTCTACTCGCTTGATTCCTATCAAGTGAGATTTTTATTTTCGGTATATTAGCTTTTTCGTAATATCTCTTTTCTTTGTGTTATTTGTTTCGTAATCCATTTTCGTTAACCTTCATGGGAGACGAAAATCCTATCTGTACTCTTGGAGATTACTCCAAACCTAGCCACGAGGGCTACAGGAACACCATTGAGCTCCCCGAAGGGAACAATGCGGTGCCTCTTCGATCCGACACCATTAGGTTGGTGCAAAACGGATGCTCATTCTACGGACTTCGGTCCGAGGATCCAAACCAACATCTTAAGGATTTTTTAAAACATGTGGACTCACTCGACCTTGATGTTGCAAATAAGGAAAGAACGCGCCTGCGTTTATTTTAATTTTTCCTTCACGATCAAGCTAGCAATTGGCTTAAACGTCTTCCAGCAGGATCCATCTCAACATGGGAGGATTTTACTACTCGTTTCCTTGCTCAATTCTTTCCACCAGGAAGGACTACAAAACTCCGAAATGACATCCTAATGTTCCAACAACATCAAGGAGAGTCTCTCTCTGAAGCATGGACTCGTTTCAAAGACTTACTCCAAAAAGTCCCTCATCATGGCATCGATCTTTGGTTCCAAGTCCCAATCCTTTATGACCATGTTAATCCCGCCACAAGACGAACCATTGACCAATCGGCCGGTGGTAAGCTTCGTGACAGAAACGCCAAAGAATCCTGGGCACTATTAGAGGACCTCGCCCTCTATGACAATGAAAGTTGGAACGACCCAAGGGACTTCGCTAAGCCGGTCAAGGCAATCTCTTTGCTTCAAGATGTCCCGAGTACATTCGACCGTCGTCTTGTCGAGCTCGAAAATCAAGTCAGCTTGATGAATCACTACAACTTATTCTAAACACTTGATGATGTAACCTTGAAACATATCAATAAGAAAAAAAATAACAAAATATCTCTCATTTTGTTTTTGCTTTCTTTCTTTTTTTCAATCCTTACCAACAATATATGCATTTTCTCATTCTGTTCTTTCTTTCTCTCATTTCTTTTAATCCTCCCCAATCATGAAGATAAAACATATCTTCTCGATCAAACAACTTATACAATATTCCATAAAATTGTCAATTTCGGTTTGCCCATTGTCATAGATTTTGTCCATATAATTCTTGCCTTATATCTTCCTCTCCTTTATATACTTGAATTGACCATTACATTTTTCACCCTAAATATACATATATCTTTTTCTCCCTCATATTTGGCCAATACTAAGCTTATATTTTCCCCCTCATGATGATTATGATCCATCGTGAGCATCATGATCATATAAGCTTCTAAAATAAGCTTCGGGTGAAGAATAACCTTTGAAGTCCATGAAATTGAAATTGAAATCATTTCTTTTCACTCTAAGAATCAAACATTCTCCCCTTTATAAACAAACATACTCCCCTAAAATAACCCATAACCTCCCTCAAACCAACAATCTTGATCGCTATCATTCCCGTAAAGGTTGAAAGAAAACTTTTATCAGTATAAAATTCGTTGAAGATGCCATGCTTGTGAAAAGTAGAAATATTGTTGTTGTATGTTGTAGAAGATGAATAGAAAATTATATAGTAGATCCATCTCCACAAAAACCATGAAATTTAATACATCACATAAGAATCATGCTTATGAAAATTCTCCCAGATGATGTTATTTGAAAAATCTATCATATCAACTCTTAATGATAAGGATCCGGATAATATGACCATAAAAATCCCAAAGTAGCAATTGATATCAAATCTAGTGTTTTTTTACCCTGGAAACACATAACCACTAGATCACACAAAGATTACTAGTTACCAAATAATTAAAATCATCAAGCAAGTCATTTTCAAATGATGACATGCGTTCAACATTGGCATATGTTAGTACCTCTAGTATGGCATTTTCATTCAATCATCGACATGACTATTATGAAAGTATCACTCTAGAATTTTCGGCAATTGTCATATAGACATAGCAAATGTCCACGAAGACATATATCATTGTACCTTAACATTATGTTTAATACATCCATACTTTTGTGTCCTAAAAGATATTTTATTTTAATATCAATTTGGCTCTAGACTCTTGTCACTTTAGATAAACAAGGACTGGATCAGAATATCCTTTATTCAATGCCACATTCCTCGAATGAGAAGTTGGTAGATTATCTTAATCTCCATATGAGCAATGAAACAAATACTTTTTGAGAAGTATTTGAGTGGCTAGGAGGGGTTGTGCATTTGCATCACTGGTCCATGATGTCTACTTCAATACCAGAAATCAACTAATGAAATCCGATAGCATATGAGTTGACCCGGTTTCTATCATAGTTTTAGGAGAAGCATCCTTCATCTTTTCTTATAAGCCTCTCACTTTTCAATTCTGACCTTTGTCTTTGCTTTTCATTCAATTCTTCTTCATCATATCCTTGTCACTTTTGACATCTTTAGCATTTGTCGTTCAATCTTTTTCATTCAAAGCTTTATCTCTCAAGTCCTTTTGGTATTCGAAACATGTTGATTTTCACCTCAAACTCCATCACCTAGACCTAACTTTCCTTAATTGGAAGGAAGACTCCGGGGTAGATTAATTCTGGTTCTGGAAGATCATAGGAGTATTTTGAGAGTAACTAAATTACACCGTGCAACTTAATCAACATATACCAAGATAATTCTTTTAGAAAGAATGTTCGTGAAAACCATGATGAAACTCTGAGATCGTATCATGAGATTTTGATAATATCAAGAGAAATTAGGACAAGCACTCCGTCTGTTCTCGTATGCGGTGGCATTTCTTTTCTTGTATAATTTTCTATTTTTCTTTTCATGTGTTGTTCTTGCTTTTGAAGCACACGACATATACTTTCATTTTTTCAAGTATATGATTTCTCAATTCTCTCTTTTTATTTTTTCTTACGAAATTCTCTTTCTGTTTTTTCATCATCTCACTAACAACATATGAAGAAGAAAATTTTGATCTTTGAAAGTTTTCAATCATTGTAAAGACATTCCCCCTTAACATATCTCGAGAAACATTTTTAAACACGAAGCTAAAAACGTAAAATTACGGATATATTAGTATGAATGTAAACAATTTACCATTTCCTTGACTTTATGAAAACTTTTCATCAAAAATTGAACGGATAGTCCCCGTCAAAAAAATACCATATCTTCGTTAAAACTTTTATGAGAGAGATCCTCTTTGCACTTTTGAGTCTTTATTTCTTTAGACACTTTTCATACAAAAATTACATCGATTTGAAGACCTTTTAAAATTGATTTTATCTTTAAAGTACCACGTTTTTTAAATCCGAATCGATTGCAACTCATCAGACTTGACTTCATTGACTTTTTAGACAACTTGATTTTTTCTTTTAAGTACCACATAAAGATTTTGAAAAATATTTATCAATGACTCAAGTCAAAGAAGACTTCTCTTCTTTTTCAAAGATAGATGTAGTTTTATTTGTCAGTGCATTTTCTTTTGCTTCAGTGCATTTATCTTTTTCTTTAAAACTCGAGTTATGCACTCAAATGATTTTTTATAAAAGAAAATCTTTTTGTCTTTTCAAAATTTTATATAAAATAAAATCTTTTTGTCTTTTCTAAATTTTATATAAAAGAAAATCTTTTTATCTTTTTGAAATTTTATATAAAAGAAAATCTTTTTGTATTTTTCTAAAATTTGATAAAAAAATCTTTTTGTATTTTCTAAAATTTTTTATAAAAGAAAATCTTTTTGTATTATTATTATTTTTTGTTTAATGTTCTTAAACTAAAAGAAAAAATTTGAAGCTCCAATAAAATTAAACAACAACTTTTGGTACCCACTTAAACACGTTGCTAACGGGTTTATCATATTTGGAGAACCAAACGTAAGTTACGTTAATTTGATGCATAGAGGTTGAATTCCAAGGAGATTTGAAACCCGGTGTTTCATTTTGAAATAGATTTCTTAGAATCAACAGTGATTTAAAACTCTTCTCATTTGTCCATTTTGACTTATAAAACCTTGATGTTTCATTAGGAGTTTTAAAACTTCTCAAAGGTGTAAACATTGTTCTGAAACCTGGTGTTTCATTCCATGTTTTAACCTTGGAGGAAGATGAAGATTTCCATTTATTGTTGAAACTCGGTGTTTCATTCTGAAAAATTCTTCTCGAAATGAATGGAAACCTTACATCTTTCACCTTTTTTAAAACTAAATCATATCTTTTACGCATTGAAAGCATTTCATTCCTAGAATACTTGAACGGTTTAGAAATGTTTTCCCCCTTTCTTTTCCAGATTTGTTTTGAACTTTTGTTTTTCTCATGATTTTGAGAAGCAAATGTTTCAAATGAATGTTGTTTCTTCAAATACTTCCTATCTTTTTGCAAAGAATAAGTAGTAAATTGAGAAACCTTTCTTGAAATCGGTTTTGAAGATTTACCCGTGTAAATCTTTTCTGAAACATTCACTTTTGGAATTGATTTTGTGAAAACTTGAGAAACAACCTTTTTCTGTTTTATTGAATCAAACAATCTCTTGTAATGCATTTTCAAATCATTGTTCTCTTTTTCAAGATTTTCACAAAAAGTTTCATGTGTTTCTTTCAACACATTATATGATGTTCTCAAATCATTGTTTTCTTTTTGCAACGAAGTGTAATTTTGAGATGCCAACTGCGATTTTAATAAAGCATTCTCTTTTTCAAGATTTGCAAAATACGTCTCAAATTTATCAGTTCTTTTTGAAAGCTCTGTTTTGACATCATCAAAATCTTTGACTCGTTGTGCTAATTCCTTTTCCAACTTTGAAATCGTACTCTCAAACACCTTTTTCTCGTCATCAAAACGTTTCACTTTATCCCCCATTTCTTTTACAAGTTCCAAATTCTTAGTCTCAAACGTTGAACTTGTAATGGAAATCTTTGAAACGTTTGATTCATATTCTTTCTCGATCATTTCAATCATTTTCTCAAGAGAAGTATCTTGTTTTAAAAACTTAAACTTTGTTTCAAGTCTATGTTTTAAAACATCATTTGAAGCCAACAAATCATTATACTCTTTTTGCATCGAAGAAGACATTTTTTCAAGAAATTCATTTTTAGCTAAAAACATTCGTTTATCTTCTTCAAACATAACGATTTGTTGTTTCATCTCTTGAGCTGAAATCTTAAGTTTCTCCACAAGTTCCGAAACTTGAGATTTCATTTGATCAATATCTTTTAACAACACAGATTCTTTAGTCTCGTACACTTTTTCAAGATTATTCAACTCAAATTCTCTAGATTTTAGATCTTGATTTTCAATTTGCAAACTTTTTATTTCATCTTTTAAGCTCTCAATTTCTTTTAACGCAAAATATTTTTCATCTGAAAAATGTACAACCAATTCAGCAGTTTCTTTTAATTGTGTTTGCAAACTCAAAATCAAATCTTTTTCTGAGTTATCTTGAGTGTCATGAACTTTTTCTAAATCAAACTCAGATTGTACCTCATAAAATGGCTCACATTGTTCTTCCAACAATCTTATTTTCTCACACTGAACAAAAACCAATTCATCTCTTTCTCTCAAAGTCGCTTCAGCAAGTGCACGTGCCTTAGATAGCTCTTCAACCGATAAATTCAAACTTTCATTTACACTCTTAAGTTCCTCAACTTGCACTTGAAGATTTTGACACATTGTACAATCAACGACTTTTGACTTTAAATGTTCATTTTCACTCTGAAGTTCCTTAACTTGCGCTCGAAGATTTTCAAATATTATAAAATCATCATTAGCTCTAATAATATGTTGACGATCCTTTATTCGCACACATTCTTCTAGATTTGAAATTTTAATTTGTGTTTCTTTCTCAAGTTTTTCGTACCGTGCGTTACACTGTGTGTGAATCATCTTGTCCCAACTATCTTGATACATGATGAACGAATCTGATACACTCGATTAATTAACTCTAGCTCACCCAACTCAATTCTAAAAAAACCCTCAAAAATTCTAATGATCAACCCGATAAACGCGCGCACAATTAATCACGACAAACTAATATCTCGCAAACGTTTTTTTAACTAAAACCGTAAACTAAAACTATTTAATTCTCAAAAAAAATCCGTAGACTAAAAAAAATTATCACTAAAAAAATATCTAACACAAAATTTTAACAATAATTTTTTTTATTATTATTATGAACAACACAACTTCTAAAAAAATGTTTCTACTAAAAAAATTATTTAAGCTCAATTAAAAACGTAGACAAAAAATAATCCCAAAAATTATAAACAATTATCTCGAATTATCGACCCGCAATTAAAAATTGAAGAACAAACGCAATATCACTAAACATATTAAGCCATCTTCCCACTTTTGAATCTCACACTTGTTACTCAATATTGTATACACACGTTTTCTTTTTGATATAAAACTCAACATTTATTCATTACACAAAAGTTAATAAAAAAACATGTCTTATATTTGATACTATGCAAAAAGTTAACAGACTCTTGAATTGTAATAATCACAAACTTTTGTTTTCTTTTCTTTCAGCCCACATCAAACGCAGCCCACCACTTTTGGTCTAATATTTTTGGTAGATAAAATTAAAAACTCAGCCCAACTCAAGAATTATAACACCGCTTCTCACAATTGTTATAAAAAACTCATACTAGTGTTGCCCTAAACCTAAATCTTATAAGCTCACGCAGACACTCTACCAACTCCTTATCTCTCAACCCTAATATAACTACATTCGTAGTTACAACAACATTCATAAATCTCTCTCAACCCTAAAAATAAAAACGCCACCCTTTATGATTTCTTCTCAGACACAACAAATCTTAACACACTCTCACAAAAACTCACGCCTACAACACTTATCCAACATAATACTCAGACACAAAACTTTCACATTCACAAATCTCTCAAACAAACTTATCTTCTTTTTCTTTGTTTGCTATGAACACAAATCACCTCATCTTAAGCACACAAGGTTGACTTTAAAAGACTCGACGGCAGGTTCTTTTGAGCACTTTGTGAACAATATTCGTTTATTTTCTTTGTATAAATCGAAACAAAAGCACAAGAGATTTGAACACTAGTTGTTCTGGTCTTTTCTTTTGATTTCTAAAATTAAAAGAAGTGAGTCTTCAAAAAGATCTATGATGTGATTTCTTTTCGTGTTGTGATCTTTTAAAGGTCATGATATTGGTACACAACACGAAAAAAATAAGGAACCAAACTGAGATCTATTTATTCTGTTTTCGTTTTTGTTTTTTAATTTTGCAAGACTTGAGATGTTGGCTGTGAAGATGTTGTGATGGGTTAGGATAGTGTGGACAGATTGATTGTTGTACTAGTGATATTGTTTTTGTTCGTTTGTTCTAGATCATAGAATATATGTGTTGTAATTCCAAGATCTGTGAGGATGATTATGTTGGAAACAAAAACTTGAAAGATGTTATGTCAAGAACAACACACAATCTGATATCTTTTTGACTTTTCTGTCTTGTTCTTC
>BQNB010117163.1:0-21223 GCA_026074375.1 Tanacetum coccineum
TTATAAATAAGTAGGCTTAAGTATATAACATACGTACAAACAAGTTTCTTTCAATCCGTTTGTACAAACAATTCCTTAAGTATATAACATACGTACAAACAAGCTTTATATTAAGGAGTTTCATCTTGGTATTACGTTCTGACTGAGTTGTTGGGTTTACGATTTAAAGTGCCCTAGCTCCTCAAACGTTTACTGAATGACTTTTGAATCAAATTCATAACTCTTAAACCAAAGTTCTAAAGTACAATCTTCTTAAGACTCAACATATTTACTCAGGTTACGTGACGTGGCTGTTTACTATCATTTCATTATATCAACCTTCCCCGGTTAAGATTGTGATAAGGTCATCAGCTTTCATTTTAGAATAATTACTACATCTACCTATCAGGTGAAGTTCATAACCTCGCCTTTACTTATTTACATGTTTTATAAACCCGCGAGGGGGATACATGCTTGTTACAAACTCTTTTATATACTCATAACAATGTGATTACTTTTCAAAGACTTAATGAGTTCATAATCTCACAGGATTTATAAACCTGTAATATCTGCTGTAAACCATGAATGCAAGTGTTCTCTAAACTATATGCTATCCTGATATATTATTGCCTAAGTACATAAAGATATCTATTTGGGTAATATCTCCCAATATCTCTTATATATCTCTTTGGGTAGTATCTCCCAATATCTATTTGGGTAGTATCTCCCAATATCTCTTTAATATCTCTTTGGGTAATATCTCCTAATATCTCTTTGGGTAGTATCTCCTAATATCTCTTTAATATCTCTTTATCTCTTTATGTGATTCATGAGTTTAGGGTGATAATACTGTTCACTATGACAATAATGTTCTTCATAACGATTATTCCTGCAATACCAACATTTCCAATTAGGATAACTTGTATTTAACTATTATATTTCAAACCTATGAATTTCACTCAACCTTTGTGTTGACCCTTTTTAGCATGTTTATCTCAGGTAATTGAGCAAGTTGCGGTACGGAGTGGCATGGACTCGAAGATGGCTGAACTGTTATCATTCAAACATAATGTTTTAGATTTTGGGACCTGCATTTTGTAAAAACTCTGATTATAATGAATGATAACTAAATTTTTCCAACAACGTCTCTTTTGAGTCGTTTTCTATGATTATGATTGTTGTATCCATGAAGTAATACCCCAGATTAGCTTCCGCTGCTATATTGTAAAAAGGGAGGTGCTTTACATTTATAGGCTCTGACTTAGTACGCTCTCTCTAGTCCTAGTTTAACCATAACGAGCCATAATATTTGGTTTGGGGGTTCTAGTCTAACCTTCACATTGTATTATGCCAAACCACTCCGGTTCCATTCTTAATTACACAATATTATACAAGATTTGCTAGATACATGAAATCTTATGGCTTGTGTGTGTGATTTGATCTTAGCCGCGGCATCCAAGAGGCTAAAATAGGTTCAATGGTTAATAACCATTGTGTAATAAGCTTAGAAGAGACAATTAGTACAAGGTTTAATTAAACATGGGATGTACAAGTACTTTAGGGATCATTAGGGATTTCCTATTTTGTTATTAGCACATGACGAATTATGTGGTTTAATCTTACCCATATTCGGCCCTAGTGGCTTGTTAACACAAGAATTATATAAATTTTATGTTTAAGGATCAAAAGTGGGTATTGGTTTGAGTCTAGGTAAGCCTAGGTATTTTCGAGGTGTGTGTAAATGTATTTTATTGAGAAACGTAAGCCTTTTACGTGACCAATAAAAATTAAAACACTCAAAGTTAATAATTATCTTCCTAATAATTATATAACACTTGATTGACGTAAACTTTAATTTATTTGATGACAGTTTACATTGTATGATTATTTCTAGGCTACGCGATTTAGCTTAAAAGTTAAATTAAAAGTAAACGCGCATCGGACCAAAATAAATAGTGACGAATAATAGGGCGTAAAAATGAGCTACAATGAGATATGTACACTAAGAAACCACTAGCAAATCATTCCTTAACATCAACTCAGAATCAGATCTACAGTAGGAAATCAAAAACATCAAGATCTGTAGGGTCCAATAGCAAGGCTAAGATTATAGAATCTAAGTCTCTAAACACAAGAACCCAAACAATCGTGCGGGATCCACATTTCCGTTGTTCCATCTTCTTTCTCGTATTTTAATTGCAGGTTGTCCAAATTGTTCTGTGGTATTTGGACTCCGGATGCTCCAAGCATATGACTGGAAATCGCTCTTAACTCATCAACTTCGTCAGTAAATTTTTGGGTACCGTCAGATTTGGAATGATCATATTGCTAAGATAATGGGTTATGGAGAGTATCAAATGGGAAATGTTACAATATCTTGGGTTTACTATGTGGAAGGGTTAGGTCATAACTTATTCTCTGTAGGACAATATTGTGATTCCGATCTCGAGGTAGCTTTTCGCAAACACACCTACTTCATCTATGACTTAGAAGGTGTTGATCTACTCAAGGGATACAGGGGTTCAAACTTATACACTTTATCTATGGACAATTTGTTGCTATCCTCTCCCAATGTCACTTTGTCCTAAGCCTTAAAGACCAAGTCGTGTTGTGGCATCAAAGATTAGCTCATTTAAACTTTGATTATATCATCTGAACTTGCCAATCAAGGTCTCGTTCGAGTCTGGCCACAAAAAAACTATATATCAGTAGGTCACCTTGTGCTCTGTCTGTGCTCTTGGTAAAAGCAAGAAACACTCATATAAATCTATCTTTTGCATATGGATCTCTACGGGCCAATAAGGATTCAAAGTATCAATGGGAGAAAATATATACTGGTTATCGTTGATGATTATTCTCGGTTTACATGGGTGAAATTTTTATGATCAATGGAAGAATTCCAGAGTTAATGATTATATTCCCTCAAAAACAAAATTTTTAAAAAAAAGATTCAAGTTCGTCGGAATGCAACGTTCGTAACATGAAGACAATAATGGCACAAATTCGTCAATCAGACATGAAGCTTATTAGTAGAAGTCGGAATCTCACATCAAACATCCGTTGCTCGCACTCCACAATAGAATGGCGTTGTCGAAAGACGGAACCGTACTTTAGTGGAAGCTTCTCGCATAATATTGATCTTTTAAAAGGCTCCATTATTTCTTTGGGCAGAAGCGGTCGCGACAGCTTGTTATACATAAAACCGATCATTAATCTAAAAACACCACAACAAAAGACTGTATGAACTTCTCCATGATAGAAAACCAGACTTATCTTATCTTCATGTCTTTGGTGCTCTCTGCTATCCCACTAATGACGGTGAAGACCTTGATAAGTTAAAACCTAAAGCTGATATAGGAATTTTTGTTGGTTACGCTCCCGCAAAGAAAGCATTCTGAATCTACAACAAAAGGACCCGAATGATTATTGAAACTATTCATGTTAATTTTGATAAGTTGGTTGCAATAGCTTCTGAACAATTCAGTTCAGGACCCGGGCATAAACTTTTGACTCCTGGAACAATTATTTTAGGACTTCTACAAAACATTCCTTCTTCAACTCCGTATGTCCCACCAACAAAGAACGACTAGGAAATATTGTTTCAGCCTATGTTTGATGAGTACCTTAATCATTCATCATGTGTTGGTCCTCAAGTTCCCGCAGTCATTGCTCCAGAACCTACTGTTTCAACCGGTACACCTTTCTCAATGTTAATTGATCAAGATGCACCATCTACAAGAACCTCTTAAACAAATCAAGAAACACCATCTCCAATCATTTCTCTCGGTGTTGAAGAACCTGACCATGATATTGAAGTTGCACACATGGATAATAATCCCTATGTTGATTTTCCAATTCCAGAACCTAGTTCTGAAGAATCCTCTACTCAAGTTGTTATTCCAAACAATGTGCACTCAATCAATCAACCACCCGAACATATCAACAAATGGACCAAAGATCACCTGATTGATAATGTTATTGGCGATCCTTGTAGACCGGTTTCCACTTGACATCAACTACAAGATAAAGCCCTATTATTCTATTTTGATGCTTTCCTTTCTTTCGTTGAACCCAAGAGTTATAAAGAAGCATTGACGGAATCTTGTTGGATTGAAGCCATGCAAGAAGAACTCAATTGAACATTTGACAAACAATCAAAACTCTCGAAGTGTTACAAAATATTTTCATAATTAACACTTAGACTGATTTTTTTCAAATTAATTTTTTCTTTATTGCTAATTGTTTCATTACGGGATCATTTAAAGATGGAGATGGAGATACCCAGTTCCAGTAATGTCAAGTTAGTAACCGAATGCTCAGACACGACCTACACTTGTTATGAAAGATCTCATAAAGGTGTCAAAGCTTCCGCAAACTATGATATCGTGTATTTCTTCACAAGTGCACAAGATGGAAATACATTACAAGATGATGAAAGATTAGATTTGGCTGATGATCTCATGAAAGCTCAAGTTCACAATCAAAGACAAGTCAATGATGAATCAAAAGATCACTAATCAAAAGTACAAGTTATCTAATGAAGAATCAAAAGTCTACGAGCTGATTATTAAAGTGCTTAAGTTTAGTATTTTAAGGGGTGACCTCCCTTAGGGGGAGATTGTTAGGTATTAGAAAAAGACTCGGTCACCCCGTGTATTTTACTGTTTATTATAGCTCGTAGTTAATAGTTTAACGTATGACTTTCGGTAATTAACCGGGTACTAATCTCCGGTTTATTGTAAGAACTATATATATACCTCTTCCAACTTTGGAAGAGGTAGCTAGTCATTTATTCATTTTCTTATTTTACACATATTTCTCTCACTAGAAAATATCCTCTCATGTGTTTCTCTCTCTAGAAACTAGCCAAGTCCAAGAATCGTCACCATGTTATGATTTATGATATACCATATGGCCATTGGATGAACAATAGTCACACAAAATACACATTTCTTTCCTTTAAACAACATATGGTCACACTTATTAACACTTTTGGCCACTTTATGCTTAATTGTATACGACTAAATACCTAAAACAACATGCTTTGTGTGACTAAATATTACAAAAGGCCACACAAACATCAAATTTATGTGGCCATTGGATGATCAATTGTCACACAAAATACATATTTCTTCACTTTAAACAGCATATGGTCATACTTATTAACACTTTTGGCCACTTTATGCTTAATTTGCGTAATTATATTATGGACTCTTATATACAAAAACAAAATGTTTGTAATGCTGACTTAAATTATTACAAACAGCACACAAACTAAACATTAATGTGGCCATTGGTATGAACTAATAGTACTTCTAACTTAACATTTCTTACTTTAAACAGCATTTTGGTCCACATTCATTAACTTTTGCGCTACTTTATGCTTAATTGTATGTGAATAACTACAAAGAAACATGCTTTGTATTGATAAATATTTCAAAAAGGAACACAAATTTAAACAATTAATGTTGCCATTGGCATTGAACAATTAGTCACACAAAATAACATTTCTTTCACTGTAAACAGAATTTTGGTACTTATTAACTTTTTTTTGACATATATGCTTAATTGTCTGCAGGGTAAATACCACAACAAAATGCTTTGTGTGGCTATAGTATTTACAAAAGGCTCACATAAACAGCTTTTCATGTGGCATTGGTTGATCATAGTCACACAAAAATACAATTTCTTACTTTAAAAACATATGGTCAATTATTAATACCTTTGTGGTCCACTTTCTGCATTAATTGTATCTGACTAAAGTTCCAAAACTATAAGCTTTGTTGTGACTAAATAATTACAAAAGGACACAAAATACAATAAATTTTTGTGGCCATTAGATGATCAATAGGTACACACCATAAATACATCATTCTTCACTATAACCGATATTGGTCACCTCTTATTAACACTTTTGGCTAACATTATGTTATTTGTATGTGCTCTAAATACCATATATTTTACTTCACTTTAAACAGCATATGGTCACACTTATTAACACTTTTGGCCACTTTATGCTTAATTGTATGTGACTAAATACCCAAAAGAAACATGCTTTGTGTGACTAAATATTACAAAAGGCCACACAAACATAAAATTCATATGGCCATTGGATGATCAATAGTCACACAAAATACACATTTTTTCACTTTAAACAGCATATGGTCACACTTATTAACACTTTTGGCCACTATATACTTAATTATATGTGACTAAATATAAAAAAACATGCTTTGTGTGCTTGTATAGTGTTTACGATCACACTTATTAACACTTTTGGCCACTATATACTTAATTATATGTGACTAAATATAAAAAAACATGCTTTGTGTGCTTGTATAGTGTTTACGATCACACTTATTAACACTTTTGGTCACTGTTTTCTAATGGATACAGACACTAGCTCAAAAATGTGACCATAAACACCCTACGGTGGCGCGACCTTTTGTCACACACATTTGAAAATGCATCTGTGACTATATGTATATCGTAACACTTTTTTGGTGTAGCAAAATCTACTTTTTGTACTAGTCATGGATATTTATAGTGGTTGCACCTGCACACGATCGAAAGTAGTAACTCTATTGTACTCGGCAACAACCTCACCATTTCAGGATTCAAACTTACACATATGTGTCCCTAATTAAATTATATAGTTGTTTTGGCTGCTCTTATTTTCCAGATTTTTTGAGTGTTTTGGATTGTGTGATGTAATATTGATAAGTGACTATTGTCACTTGAAGTTGCAACAATTAGTTTCTAGCCTTTGGAATAAGCTAAATAATGTAAGTCCATATCTTTTTATTTGAATTAAAACTAAAATTTAATTTGTGTTTTGCTCATTGCTTGATTATATTTCCACCCAAATAGTAAGTACAACAAATTGTATTAGTATGTTAGATTTGAAGTCCTCACCCGCTTATTAAAAACGGCCACTGATGACATCAAATAACGTTTATTTTATAGCATCATTTATCCCATGTAATTAACCCATTTTGTATAATTATTGCAAAGAATTGTTACTTAATCGTTTATATTTGAGAATTGCAGTAATTACGGAGTACTTGGTGAATATTAGCAAAAGGCGCGCATTCTGGAGCTTAAACAAAGATATTTTAAAGATTACTATTCTGATAACCAATACGCCATATCCATCAAGGAAGATACGACGTATCCGTGCTTGCACTCAACAAAGACCACAAAGGAAACAAGTCCAATACGCCGTATCCAGGAAAGGTAATACGCCGTATTCAAGCTATATGGGAATAAAATATTCTGGAAGATATCAAACGTGGTCCCTACTCCAAGAAACTCCAATACGCCATATCCAATACCTTGGATACGCCGTATCGACACCGAATCCAGACCTTATAAATACAAAACTCAAAAACGAGTTTTAAGTGTGCTAAATCATATTCTCGATACCTAAACCACAAAAGTCAATTTTCAGAAGAGAAAAAGAGCAGAAGAGGTCTTGCAACAATTTTTAATAAATTATTATTTTTCAAATCCATAGAAGACCAACGTGTAATTTACTTATACTTTTGTAATCGTTTTAGTTTTTGTATCATCGTTCACTCGGTTAGTTTACCTAGGCTAAGCCCATTACTCTTGTATTAATTATGAATGTTTGCAGGCTAAATACCTCGGATATTAAGCCATTATTATAAGATCTAAATGTATGTTTTGTTTATATCGCGAATTTTCTTAATTTATTCATTAATTATTGATTATATTTATACACTGATACCTTGGTTTACTTGCTTAAGTATGGCGAACAATCATTCCACTGGGGTCTATCCTAACATATTTAAGTGCGCTGCAACTTTGGTGTTGTTTGGGGGTAGGCTAAGAGTCCAAGATAGCTCTCCATATAGTAATGCGTGGAACAAATAGGATCACTAATAACGTCCTGCTTGCCTGATTGAACTGGTTGTACCGTAGAAGGTAGTGAGCTTAGTACTAACTACTAAGTTCTGATCATTGGTATAGTTTGGATTGCGGACTACCACATTAACATAAGTTACCGTTAAGAAGTAAGTGGGTAAAGTCTCTATGAGCTAGGGTTCGTTCGACATACACGGTGTCGTCCTCTATAAGATTATAATCAAAATATCAAGGATGACTTTATGTGGATGCTTTAATTGTGACAGAATTAATGTGTCTAGGTCTTAGGAAGAAGTCCCGCCTAAGTCTAAGAATGATATGCCTCTTTGAGATAAGTAATAATGCACAGAATAAACAAACCAAACTTCCTAACGGATTAATTGATGGGCTAATACAGTTTTCTATTATAAGGCTCGACCGCTTTTTTACCTTCTGTTAATTTGTTTGTGTGGGTTAATGTGTCTTGAATTGATTGTAGTCACCAACCAAACCCGTCCCAGTCTCTCATGTTGAAACCCCATTTTTACCTGTTAGAATTAAGATTAGACTAAAATAGGTTAGCATGAGGTGTTTGAAGAAGATTGTTGTATGCTTGTTTATGTTTATCAATATACTTGTTTACATGCTTTTGTATGCGGACCAAGTAATCTAGATGCCGGGATAGCTTTCCATATAGTGATTTATACATCTAGAATCATAGGACCACAAATATTTTCCTTCTAAAATTGTGCTAAGGATACACTTCTAGATTAACTAGTTAACGGAAATTGCCTTTGGTTTATTGAACATGTTGACTAGTAGGTGAATCTAGATAATTCAACAAATAATGTTCTGATTCCATTGGATAGTTGGACAAGTGGACTACTAGAGTATAAATTGCCATTAAGCAGTAAGTGGGTAAAGTCTCTATAAGCTATGGTTTAACAAGATCACCATTGCTTTAATCCCTAAGATAGATTATAATCAGGTAACAAGGATGCTTTATGCGGATGCTTTAATTGTGACAGAATTAATGTGTCTAGGTCTTAGGATGAAGTCCCGCCTAAGTCTAAGAATGATATGCCACTTCGAGATAAGTAATCATTGCACTGAATAAACAAACCAACTTCTAATCGGATTAATGATGGCTAATATAGTTTTCTATCATAAGGCTCCACCGCTTTTTTATCTTCTATTAATTTGCTTGTGTGGGTTAAAGTGTCTTGAATTGATTGTAGTCACTAACCAAACCCGTGTCAGTCTCTCAGGTTGAAACCCCCCTTTTACCTGTTAGAATTAGGATTAGAACTAACATAGGATTAACATAGGTTTGAGTTAGATTTGAATTAACTTAGATTAGATAACCAAAATATTAATAAATTGAGAGATGTTACCTCACTTTAAGTGTTCGACACCATACTTACCACGAATCTACCACCGACCGGGTACACTGCCCGTTAAAGTGTTGTTTTTGGTTAAGTCGGCAAAATATAAATTTAAAACTTAAATCATAAAAATATACACCACATAACGACACATCAAGTTTTGGCGCCGCTGTCGGGGAGTGAAAATTAATCTTGATTTTTATTTTATATTTTGGTTTTTAACATTAGATCTAACCCTTAAGAGTAGTGTTAATTAGTTTAGTGTATATTCTTGTATATTCTGTATATTTTGTATATTTGTTAGTTTAATTGTTTGTTATATATTTGTGTGTTTAATTTAATTGTTTTTCTAAATACACTGTTATGGTCGATAACTCGATACGGCGTATCCACTTCCATCGGATACGGCGTATCCAACTTTCTGTCTAATACAGTGTATTCATTCAAAAGATTAATACGGCGTATTCACTTCTATTGAATATGGCGTATCGATCATCTGGAACAAAGTCTGAGTTTTCGTATTTGATTTCCGTGCTAAAAAAATTTCTATCCTAAAAGAGCCTATCCTACTAATTGTTTATCCCTTGTTTCAGGTAGTGCATGACAAGGAGTTCAACGAACGAACTATTCACACCTTTTAAGGATTTAGAACAAGAATTTTGATCATCTAGGAAGCACTTCAAGACACTAAGTCTTGACTAATTGAGATCGCTTGATTTCAATTTATTTTCTGA
This sequence comes from Tanacetum coccineum, assembly GCA_026074375.1. NCBI lineage: Eukaryota > Viridiplantae > Streptophyta > Magnoliopsida > Asterales > Asteraceae > Tanacetum > Tanacetum coccineum. The sequence goes on from BQNB010117163.1 coordinate 9,965, forward strand.
CTAAGAATACTTGGAGGAAGAAGTTGCAAAAACAATGGTGGAAACTATGGAGCAATACATAAGCAAGACCTGAGCTGACTATGGATTGGGGGTTGCTAGGCCCAAAATTAAAGACAAGGATAACTTTGAACTGAAGGGCCAATTTCTCAAGGAACTACATACTAACACCTTCAGCGGTTCGGATCATGAAGATGCGAACGAACACATTGAAAAAGTTCTTGAGATCGTCGATCTATTCCACATTCCAAATATTACTATAGACCAAGTGATGCTTAGAGCATTCCCTATGTCCTTGACTGGAGCCGCAAGCCGTTGGCTAAGAAACAAACCAACTGGTTTAATTGCAACTTGGGATGGTCTTAAAACAAAATTTCTAAACAAATATTGCCCACATGCTCAAACTGCAAAGAAGATAAAGGAAATCAACAATTTTCAGCAAGAGCCAGATGAAAACCTCTACCAAGCATAGGAGCAATTTAAATAACTCTTGATTAAGTGTCCTCAACACTATTTAACAGAGATGCAGGAGGTAATCTTGTTCTATAATGGATTGGGACTACTCGACAGATTCTTGATTCAAGAGGTGCAATACCATCAAAGACTGTTGCTGATGCAAAAGTAGCCATCCAAGAAATGGCTGAATACTATCAAAAATGGCACAATGGAACATCTAGGTCAAGAAGTACTAAAACTTCTGACGGATTGGCAGCTATACAAGCACAACTCAATAATCTAGGAAGAGAGATCAAGAAAGTGAATGAAAAAGTCTATGCTGCTCAAGTTGGATGCGAACAATGCAAAGGACCCCATACACCAAAGATTGCCCACTAAAAAAAGAAGGGAACCAAGAATGAAGACAATCTATGGAAGAAACCCTAAGCAAGTTTATGAGCGAATCGGCAAAAAGACATGAGGAGACATCCAATTTGATCAAAGAGATTCGAGCTTCAATGGATGCTGCCATAAGGAACCAAGGAGCATCAATTAAAACTTTGAAGATCCAAATTAGGCAAATGAGCAAGGTCCTACAGGAAAGAGGATTTGGAAGTTTACCGAGCTCAACTGAAAACTAACCCAAGAGACCATGTCAAGTCGATCTCAACTATTGTTGAAGCTGATTCATACCCGATACGCCATATGGGATCCTCCCAATACGTCGTATCCACTAAACAGAACCGTACACTAATGTACGAGACAAAACAAATGACAATTCCATTTCTAAGTTGTTTGAATGGTTACTACTGTGAAGAAAAGAAGGGATCATATTAACCATAATTCTTGGAAGCTTACTCTAAAGCTTCACATATCAATAATTCCATACCCAGAAAGGAGAAAGACCTAGGAAGTTTCACTTTACCATGCTTTATTAATAACGTTTGCTTTGATAATGCCCTTTCTGACTTAGGAACCAGCGTTAGTGTTATGCCTCTCTCGACCTACCTTACCTTAGGATTAGGCGAATTAGCTCACACTAAGTTGACAGTTGAATTAGCAGATAGGACTATGAAATATCCAAAAGGAATTGCTGAAAACATGCTAGTAGGTATTGGTAAATTTATTTTCCCTGTAGATTTTATAATTCTTGATATGCCCGTGGATATCAAAGTGCCTTTGATCCTCAAAAGACTATTTTTGTCTACCGCCTATGATAAGATTGATGTTTTCAAAAGAAAGATTACTTTAAGAGTTAGGGAAGAAAGAATAATTTTTAAAAGTGTTAAACCTGCTAGTAGTTTAATTAAAAGGGTTTACATGTTAGGTTTAAGAGAAAGAATGAAACTTGATTTAGAAGCTAGGCTAACGGGAGAGACTTTGGTATTGAATAGATCATTAGACCCTTTCTTTGGGGATTACATAGAACTAAATGATCTTAATGTAACACATAGATTTAAATAAAAACGAGTAGGAGAGATCAAGTTGATGATTTAATGCCCACCATTGAGGAAGGTGAGGTATTCGAGGAATTTAGAGCTAGGAATGATGCTAGAATGGTTAGCAAAATTTTTGGTTATCCTAATGATTGCGACCAAGATAAGAAGATCCGTATTGATTGTGCCTACAACTTGAAGTTCTCTTGCATGATCGGTTTTAAATTTTTACACGCTAATTTTTTCCCTATCTTGTACGTAAATGTAATGTCTAAAAAGTTTATATTTCTATACATGAAGAACCAAATGGGAAACAAGGAACAATGTAGTTAGAGCCTTAATGAACATACCTATCTTTGTTGGAACCTTTTCTATCTTAACAGATTTTGCAGGTTTAGAAGATATGGATGCTTATCGTGATGAAGGAATGGGCGATGTTATTTTTGGAGAACCATTTTTAAGAGAATTTAGGATTAATGCAAAACGGTTCGATGGAATGATTACCATTTACAATGATAATGAAAGTGTAACTTACCGAATGGTGCAATCACATCCGAGGTTTAAACACCACACTAATGAATAATGCAACAAGATCCCACCATTACTGAAGGTAAGTAAAGAAGATAAGATGAATAGGATCTCGCACTCGTACCAAAAGCTCAAGAATTTCTACAAGAGGTCTTGAACTTAGGGCCCGAATATGTCCGAGATGCGGAGATGGAGGAATGGCTCACACACGGGCACATTAGCGTGCATGAGATGGAATGAAGAGAAGCTGAAGAAAAGTCTAACTTAAAGACTTCGCTGTAAACAAAAGTGCTTCCCGAGAGACAACTCAGATTGTTATTTATTTTTATCGAGTCTGTCTTCCCAGACATCAATGCGGCGTATCCGCTCCATACCATACGGCGTATTGATTGTCTTGACGTTATCAGGTTCCTTTTTTTGTATGCAATTAAACATTATGTCAGTTCTGCCAATACGGAGTATTTTGCACATGTTTGGCTGTATTCAACAAACTGACCCGTATTTAGTATTTAGTTTAGTTTAAATTAACCGTAGGTACCAAGATAGGAATGCATCGTTTTTCCTATAATTTGCACAGGACCTCGCTGCAAAGAAATCGACGAAGTTGGTGAAGTATCAATCATCTGGAATCCTATGTGTGATTGTAGTCATGCTGGAATACAGACGCATTTACAACACACATCCTTGTTAGATATTTTGAAAAAAGACTCGGTCACCCCGTGTATTTTACTGTTTATTATTGCTCGTAGTTTAATAGTTAATAGTACGTTTTTCGGTTTTAAGTCGGGTACGAATACCCGGTATATTGTAAGTACTATATATGCCTCTTCCAACTTTGGAAGAGTTTGCTTAGTCATTATTTCCTTTCATAGAAAATAACTTTTTTCTCTCTTAGAAAAACTCTCTCTTGTGTTTCTCTCTCTAGAAAAATAGCCAAATCCTAGAATCGACCCCGTGTTATGATATTGGATATCCCTACAATTGGTATCAGAGCTAATGGGATGATTAGATCGTGTGTATGTGCGATTTCTTGCTTGATTTAGATCGAAAAGTGTACCTTTGAAGGCACTAGCTCGTTTTTTGAAGATCTCCGAATTTTGTTGTTTGTATTGATAAAGTTTGGGTGTTTCTAGTAGCTATTACCTTATGGTACTGTGTTGTGCAAAAGAAATCAAGCAAAATCGTTCAAAAGGGTGATTTATAGGTGATTTTGTGTGATAAAAGTCGTTGTTCTTCGTGGAGAGTTGCCAGAATTTCTTCACGGCGGTTTGCTAAAAAATATTATTTTATTAAGTAGGTTACCAACCCTCTGACACACGGCGGGTTGCTTAGGTGGCGAGTTGCTCAAGAGGCGAGTTGTTACTAAGCAGCGGTTTGCTTACCAGCGGTTTGAACAGGTGGCGAGTTGCTCAAGAAGCGAGTTGCTTTATACTAAGCAGCGAGTTGCTTACCAGCGGTTTGCTTACCAGCGGTTTGAACAGGTTATCAGCGGGTTGAATATTTTAATAGCAAATATCTTGAGGAAACTCTGGCGGTTTGAAAACTCAACGGCGGTTTGATAAATATATTCTTCGCGGCGGGTTGCTTGGCAGCGAGTTGTGTTCGGCGAGTTGCCTTAAAATTCCACCAGCGAGTTGCCTTATTTCTTTGCAGCGGTTTGGTAGCCTTTGGCGGCGAGTTGAGCTTCTGTCTTAGAAATTTGAAATATTTCAAACTCGGGATTTAATATCACTAAAACAAAATACGAATACGTTAACCTCACCACTTTTAACGTACACTCACTAATCATTGATCGATCAAAACATATCATATCATAATAATACAAGATGTCTAGTATGCAAGAAGACATCCAGTGTGCCGGTTCTGATACACGCCCACCAATGCTTGATAGAACAGACTTTGAATCTTGGCAACAACGTATACGTCTGTACTGTCTAGGAAAGGATAATGGAGAGAATATTATGAAGTCCATCAAAGAAGGACCATTTCATATGGGAACGGTCTCAGATGTTATTGCTGGAGGAACTGAGGGTGCAGTTCAACAAGGTCCAGTACGTGCTAGAGTCCTTAACGACCTTTCAGCTGAAGAAAAGGAAAGGTATAAAGCTGACATTCGTGCAACCAATATCCTACTTCAAGGTATACCAAAGGACATCTACTCACTCATCAATCACTATACTGACGCCAAAGACATTTGGGAAAACGTGAAGATGATTCTGGAAGGTTCTGAGTTAACAAAGGATGACAGGGAATCTCAGTTATACGATGAATTTGAACACTTCCGTCAAAACAAAGGAGAAACCATTCAAGGATACTACGTTAGGTTTACGAAGCTCATTAATGACATGAGAAACATCAAGATGACCATGCCCAGGATGCAGCTTAACTCAAAGTTTGTGAACAACATGTTACCTGAGTGGAGTAGATTCATAACTGAAGTCAAACTTAACAGAGGTTTGAAAGAGTCAAACTTTGATCAGTTGTATGCTTACTTGAAGCAACATGAGGTGCATGCTAATGAGAACAGAATTATGATGGAAAGGTTCATTCAACCAAATAATGATCCTTTGGCGCTAGTGTCGGACGCCTCAGCTCAGCAGTATCCAACGCAATCATCCAAGTCTCCTCAATCCTCAAAAGAACCATATCCTGCTGACAACTTTCAACTGGACTCAGGAAGTTCTTCAACAGAAAACTTGATTGAAAGTTTATCCAACTCACTTGCCCTCCTCACTCAATCGTACAAATCACATCTTCCTCAAACAAACAATCAACTTAGAGCGTCGTCTAATGCAAGGAACAAAGCTATGGTTCAAGACGGGAAAGTTGTGGTTCAAGATGTCCGTGGAAGATACAATGCGAATAATCAAGGAAGACCATTTCAGAGAAACAATGCAAGAGGAAATGGTGTAGCTGGGAATGTAGGAGGTCAGAACAGAGGAGGCATTATTAATCCTGGTCAAGCGAAACCCATCAAGTGCTACAACTGTAATGGACTAGGGCACATAGCACGAGAATGTCCAAGGCCAAAGCAACTTCAAGATTCAGACTACTTCAAGGACAAGATGCTACTAATGCAAGCCTAAGAGAGTGGTGCAGTACTGGATGAAGAACAGTCGTTGTTTCTTGCAGGAGAACAGGTTACCAACGTTGATGATGATGTGGATGATTCACCCGAGAATGATTTGGCACTCAATGTGGACCATGTCTTTGAAGCTGATGAATGTGATGCATTCGACTCTGATGTTGACGAGGGTCCCATCACACAGACCATGTTCATGACAAATCTCACATCGGAAGATCTAATCTACGACGAAGCCGGGACATCATATGACTCAAATACTCCTTCTGAGGTACATGATCATGTTACCCTTGTAAATCCTTTGGATGAATATCATGAAGTACACGAGATGCATACCGATGAACAACACAACTACGTTGTTGACTCCTATTCTGACTATACGAGTAATAGTAATACTATTCCGTATGATTAGTATATGGAAGACAATGAATATCATGTTGTTCAAAGAGATGTATCTTCTGTACGAAATGATACATTGATGTCAATTCTCGATGAAATGCATGAACAGGGTATACAAAGTAGATTAACAAATAAGCCAGACATGGTATTGCCCAAAATGTTTCAATAAAAGAGATAACAGGCTTCCCTCTAAACCCTGTTTGTTACTAGGAAATAAGCATGTTAACTTTTGTGAAAACCAGGAACTTCCTATTCAGCAAACACACAGAAACAGAATGCAACAAAAGTTCAACAGACTATTCCCTGTGATTCCTTACAGGAGCTAAATGATTCCACTGTGACTTTGAAGCAAGCGGGATCAAAGCCTAGAAGCAATACAAAGAAAAATAGGATCTGCCTGCTAGAAGGGGAGAATATGAAGGAAGTTATGAAGTACACCTTAGGACAAATTAAGTCAGTTTAGGACCAAAATGTGAATCGAGTTGATTCTTAGCATTAGCTATAAGGCTGTGTTGTAATTAATTGAATTCTGAATTTGTGTGGAAAAAACTTGTAACAATGTTTAAATTTAAACTTTGCAAGTTCACAGTCATGAAATGTGTGTTGTTAATATCTGGAATTTTTTGTGAATGCTACCTCCACTGTTAAATTGTCTTGCATAAAAGGGAAGCAGATCTGGAAACCAAAAGGCCAGGAATGTCTGACAACAGTTGTACAAGACCAAGCGGGTTTGGAAAGCAACGGGAAAACTATTTACAGATATTGGTTATCAATGGGACCACACGGAAAGAAACTCGCCTTAGAAACTTGATTGTGGTTATCAATGGAAGACACACAGGAAAGGATATTTGCCTTATGCGAAATTGCCATTTAACTAAGCTTTCTGTTGAAATGTTTACTCTATTTGCTAACCAACAGGTCCCCACAAAAATTTGGGGACCGAATCCAATATTCTCCAAACTTAAAATATTTTAAAATGCAGGGTCGTAAGGTTCATGCATTTGGTAGTATGGACTCAGGGCTGTTCAAAAAAATATGACGGTGCCACCCCTAATCGTTTTAAAGCTCATGAATTTTGTGAAAAGTTCATCGGGTAGTCAAGATTCGGGGAATTGCTCACTTCTTAGGAGCTATCATGGGTTATCGAGTTTATGTTTATGTGGTGACGTTGTGAATCAAAGAGTATACTCGTGGTGGGACTTGGGACACATTATTCTCTGTAGGGCATTTTGTGATTCTGATCTCTGAAGTTGCCTTCAGAAAGCATACTGCTTTGTTCGTGATATATTAAGGTACAGGACATACTTAAAGGTAGTAGTTAGCACATTTTATACACGAATATTGATTGTTCGAAATGAGGTAACTCTTCTCAGATATGCTTGCTGTCCCATGGCTTCCACGTCCAAATCATGGTTGTGTGGGCATCGTATATTTTAAAAACGCATTTAAAAACTTCGGCACAATTAAATAACTTGCTCGAAAAGATTATGGTTAGAGGTCTTCCTAGATTGAAGTTCTGAAATAAAAGATCATCTTTGCTCAGATGCCTATCAACTTGGATAAAAAGCAAGAAAGTTTCTTCCCACCGCCAAAATCTTGAAAATACAAATATGGAAGTTCTTCATACCCTTCACATGGATCTGTTTGTCGTGGTCCTAATGAGAGTCCAGAGTATAAAGGGAAAGAAATAATCTTAGTCATCGTGGTATGACCTTATTCAAGATTCACATGGGTAAAGTTAACTTGGGTCAAAGGAGACATAACTTAGAGTTTGTCATCAACTTTCTTAAGCAAATACAGCTTGGTCTCAACAAAACAGTCAGATTCATCCGCACAGATAATGGAACGGAATTCGTCAACCAAGTGATGTTGAATACTATGTTGTGGTTGGCATATTTCATCAAAAGTCTGTTCCGAGAACTCCTCAACAAAACGGCGTTGTCGAAAGACGTAATCGTACACTTATAGAAGCAGCACGTACAATGATGATATTCTCAAAAGCTCCCATGTTTCTATGGGCAGAAGCTGTAGCCACTGCTTGTTACACCCAGAACCGATCACTAATTCATACTCGTCATAACAAAACCCCTTATGAGCTTGTGCATGATAAGAAGCCTGATCTTACATTTTTCCGAGTATTTGGTGCTCTGTGCTATCCTACAAATGATAGCGAAGATCTAGGAAAATTTCAAGCCAAAGCTGACATTGGGATTTTCGTTGGGTATGCTCCTAGCAGGAAGGGCTATAGAATCTACAACAAGAGAACTCGTCGATTAATGGAAACAATTCACGTCACATTCGATGAGATGCATTAGTTGATGGCTCCTATACGCATGAGTTCAGGACCCGAGCCTTTCATCATGACCCCTGGACAACTCAAATCAGGGCTCGCTCTAACCGATAAAGAGCTGGAGATGTTATTTCAACCAATGTTTGATGAACACCTTGAACAATCTCGAGTCAATGAACCAGTACCTTCTGCTACTGAAATTAACGCTCAAGTTGTTCCACCAGGTACATCTTTGTCTACAACGATTGCTCAAGATGCACCGTCTTTAAGTGCTTCATCGTTAATATCCGATATGCATCATCCAGTCCGACATTAAGAAATTGCAGAAGAACCCACTCACGAAGACCCCCCAATCAATCACGATGTTCTACATCATTCACATAACCTTGTTACTGGAGATCCAGGTTCGGCATAGTCATCATCTGGGAATGTTAATTCTGCAAAACCCAACCAAGTTAATTACCCACCAGATCATCTCAGAAGATAGACCAAAGATCATCCTCTGGATAACATCGTTGGCAATCCCTCTCGTCCTGTATCTACCAGAAAACAGTTAGCATCCGATGCTTTGTGGTGCTGTTTCCATACTGAACTGTCCAAAGTCGAACCCAAGAACTTCAAAATGGTCGTGATAGAAGACTGCTGGTTTCAAGCCATGCAAGATGAAATTTACGAATTTGATCATCTTGAAGTATGGGAATTAGTACCCCGTCCAATTTATGTTATGGTTATCGCTCTTAAGTGGATCTACAAAGTGAAACTTGATGAATACGGTGATGTACTGAAAAATAAAGCTCGGTTAGTTGCAAAGGGATATCGTCAAGAGGAAGGCATTGATTTTGAAGAATCGTTTGCTCTAGTTGCATGAATAGCGGCCATCAGAATCTTCATTGCCAATGCCGTAACCAAGAATATGATCATCTATCAAATGGATGTCAAAACTGCTTTTTTGAATGGTGATCTTCAAGAAGAAGTCTTTGTCAGTCAGCCTGAAGGATTTGAAGACCAGGAAAATCCTACTCATATCTATCGTCTGAAGAAGGCTCTTTATGGGCTAAAGCAGGCACCAAGGGCGTGATATGACACACTCTCAAAGTTCCTGTTGGCCAACAATTTCTTCAAGGGTGCCGTAGATCCAACGTTTTGAACATAGCTAACAAAAGCATGTGCTCCAGAACTTTTATTTACTTTGCTTCTTGTTTGAACTGCTAAGGTTAGATCTCCTAGAATAAGAGCTGAAGGATGAGATGAGATAATCCTTGATGTGGGAATAGGACTAATAATCACACAGTAATTCCACTTTGTGAGAATCACCACTGCACCATCATCATCATAAGATGAATTAGTAAAAATACCATCAGTAGAATTTTGATTTATGTCCTCAGGTGGAGGTATTTCTGAATCATCTTGTTCAGGATTTGTTAGATCAGAGAGAGATAGCCCATCATGAGGACTGGCAGTACTACGTGGTGTGCTACAGTATTAACTAGTTAGTACTGCTAGCTTCTTTAGGCTGGTGTGCTATTAGTACTAAAAATGTTAGTACTGGCTAGCCTTAGCAGCTCCTGCTAGTAATACCAAATTCTCATTTTCTTATGCAAACTCCTTCCAAAGAGATCTTCAGCTGCCTTAAAAGCATCCTTTTCTTGCCCTCGTAAAGTCTTTCAATTTCAACCAAAAAGACTTGTATCAACCTCTCTTAAACCTTATCTCTTAAGCTCTGTCTTTAAAATCAGGAGTTGTATTATTGAAAAAAAGAAAAAACAAAAATAAAGAAGGCCATATTAGCAGTACAAAACAGTCTTGAGCAGATTCATCTTCTTTGTCAGAATCCCCTGCATCAATAATCTCTTTTGTACCTTTACCAGTGATGTAACCTTTACTACCTCCAAAAGCAACAGGGCCACCATTAAAGTCTTGATATTCAGCAAGGTAGGCCTTGTTTCCAGTCATGTGCCTGGAACATCCACTATCAATAATTCCTTTGTTCTATAAAGATCTGTGTGGATAATCCTGCACATCAAATAAAAGAGATTAGATTCTCTTAGGGACCCAAGCCTGTTTGGGCTTGAGTCTGCCTAGTGGATCTTTGAAAGTGAAACAATTTCTAAGACTTGATCCACCATTATATATGGAGACATTATGCCAGTTGTGTCTTTGTGGTCTCCAATTACAACCTGCTGAGGGCTTAATAGCAGTTTCCCTTTTTCCCCCAACAGCACTAACTGCATTTACCTCAGCAGTATTAACCTTTTGTTTTGAAAAATTTGTTCTAAGTGATGTTTTGTTATTAAAAGACCTTGAAAATGGTAAATGAGTTTTATGAAAATCAGTTTTTAGTCTAACTCTATTCACAAAAGGCTTAACAGTATTAACTTTTATAGCAGCATTAGTTTGTACTGCCTGTCTGTTAAAATTATGCCTAGCAGTACTAACATTGTTAGTATCGCTAGCTCTAACAGTATTAACTAGAATTTTGCCAGTTCTAGTTAGTACTGCTATAGGAACAAATTGGTTTTTATAATTCACTCTTTGCAGATTGTTCCAAATTGGCCTTATCTCCCTTTGACTAGAATTCCTTCTCATCCTATTGTTTAACTCAGCTTGTTTAGCCATCCTCTTTTCATGGAAATCACAATCTCTGATAAGATGACTAAGACTTCCACATACAAAACATGCTTTTGTAGTACACCCATATCCTAACCCTTTCTTGTCAACTTTAGAATTTTTACTATGTGTGAATTGATTCTTAACAGTTTTCCTAGGAGTTTTTACTTGCTGGTTAGCAAAACTAGGTGTTTCTTGTTCTTCTATTGGTAGAGACACATGCTCATCTTCACTATCTGATTCATACTCCTCAATTATAGGAGCATCAGACCAAACCTTAGGTTGACATACTACATTAGGTTCATTAACAATTGGTTCAGGCAACGATTCATGTGTTTCATGTGTTTCAACACTACAATCTGATTCACAGGTATCAAAGTCACTGGTTTGGGTTTCAGATTCATTAGTTTGAGATTGTTTTAGACCATATGTAAATTGTGAGTAATCTATTTCAATATCAGGTCCAGATGGCATGTAATTCCCTG
>BQNB010117164.1:0-18493 GCA_026074375.1 Tanacetum coccineum
CTTATTTTGGGATGATATACATTGCTTGTTTCACTTTATTTTTGAAAACAAGGACATTAATTTACTTTTACCCAAATGATTACAAATTAGCTTAAGCGGATTGGACTGTTAATTACTCGGAGGGTAAGCGTAAATGTTATGAAATAGATCTATTCGGGTGTGACAGCCCTGTTCGGGTGATTAGCTATCACTAGACAAATGAACGTTATAGCATGTCGGAGCATAACATTTACATGAACATGAAAACTTACGGTGCCCTAAATAAAGTGGCATATATATGAGTCTACGCAGCAGTTTCATGAACTTAGAGTAATCGTAATCATTGTTTTATACACACATGAATATTTACGTTGCCTTAAATAAAGTGGCAATACATACTTGAACAATGGTGGTCCAACTATACTTAACTTCTTGTGACTATTTGGGATTGAAATGGTCATGCATACTTTACAACTCTTTGATTTCCAACATTCATACATACATTTTGGCGAACATACAAGGATTGAAATGGTCATGCATACTTTACACAACTTTGGTTCAACATTTATACTTATAAAAACCTATGAACTCGCCAACTTTATGTTGACACTTTTTAAGCATGTTTTTCTTAGGTGAACAAGCTACTTGACATACTTGATGTGCATTGGAGTCTAAACAATACAAGATTACTTTTCATACGACACGTTTAGAGGTCATTCTCACATGCCTTGTGCAATGTCATTATGAAGTAACACTCCATGAAACATATTCCGCTGCGACCCATTTTTGGGGGTGTTACATATGCCCAATATATGCTTGGATCAAAATTGGTAATAGCTTCCCTGCCATTACATTAGATGGCAGCTTTGTCATAAGCACTGATTTCATTAGATACAAATTGCAAATGTTGTTAGATGTGTCCTCAAATGCCTTTATTAATTAAGTTTCATGAGTTATGTAATTATAAAATTACAAGAACCTTGCAGCTTCTGCTTCGTTGTCAAATAATCCAAGGTAAACGTACCTGGAAACCAATCATTGTAATCTTGAACATAAAAGGGGCCCTAAGCGCATTAACTACGGTATAAATTTATTATACTTAGGAATCTAAATGAGAAATTATACTACGGACGAAAAACAAAGCCATCAAACGACCAAAAACCAGATCGGAATGGAAATCTCGACTCGTGAAAGACAAGCCAAATCAACAGCCGGTAAAGTCAATCAAGTCATAATTTGTCTATCGTAGAATAGTCAACTGGTCTCAAAGTACAAAGATCACACTCCAAGTAACCAGAGGCATAAAGTCAAAAGAAATATAAGTTTATGGACTGAAATTGTCAAATTCCCTAAAATTACTATATAAAGAAAGAAAAGAGGAAAAAAAAAGAACCGACTTCTGGGTTGCAATCTGTCATTGCTTTGCTACGATACACTCCTAGGGCTTGTTATGCCAGTCCAAGAGTTGTATCTAACACTGGCACGCTCGCTGTTGCAAACTAGACATAACACTCTTGCGGGACTTGTTTTTGCCAAGTACTCAAAAGTTTTAAACACAAGGGTACGAATTGTGCAAGGAGACGTAATCGCACTCCCACATCAGGGACCTCTAGCGCGCGTGCCAACTCCCAAACTAACTCTGTTTCACCCAAATCACGTACAACACATTTTTCCCGTCCCACTTTTGAAACCCAAAACCCATCTCACGGGTTAACACTCTCTCTTCTTCCCTGCACCTCAAAAAACCCATGACAAAAACTCTCCCCCTCCCCCCTCCTCCACTTAAACCTAGCGTCCCTTTTGGCAATCTCACATCCCCGCATAGGATCCTATCGTACGAACAAGATTGCTTTTTGAAGAAATTGACAAGGGCCCTCTACGATTGTTTTTTGTTTTCCCACCCGCTCTACAAACAAACACAGAGAGCTTATAAAGAAAGGAGAAGACTGGAAGAAAAAAAAAGATAGTAGTTGTAGTTGTTTTTGCCTGTTTTTTATTTTCTTTTTTTACTTTTCCTCAATTTTAAGCGATTTTTTTCCTTTCTAGTTGTTATATAGCTTTAAGCTTTGGTAATGTTGTTCTTTACTCTGTTATACTTCTTCAATTCAGTAATACAATTCAGTTTACACGCTTTCTTAATCATTTGTGTTTCAACGCGTTAAGTCAGAATTTAGCCAAATAAGCTATTAATAATCTCATTTGAGCTTATTCTTTCTAATTGCCTCAATTATAGCAAATTCTGTTTCATAAGCCAGTTCACGAATTACTCATATTACTCTCTTCATCTAAACCTGATCACTTGAGTTAACTTGAGTTCAATTTGGACTCGCAGCGCAAATGAGAAATAGGCCAAACGCAAGCCTGCATCTATTGAGGTTTTATGAGCAAGGTGCCAATAGGATTAAGCCTTTTTGAGGGTCAATTCACTACTTTTTTTTTTTTTTTTCAAGGTAGGCCTTCTTGTGATGTGGACTCCACAATTTTCAGGTTTATCTTTATAACTCAATTTAGTTAATCTAGCTTGAATTCCATATTAGCTTCTCTTTCTCCTTATTTCCTAAATTCCAATTTAGCTTAATTTGAGCATTTACATTTGCTTATTACATTTCAAATTTTGTTAAATTCTCTTCAATAACATTTGTTTAGGTTTGTTATTAAGCTGTTTAGATTTTTCATTAAATGAATTTTGTGCAAAATTACTTTGTCCTTCAATTCTGTCATAAGTAGAAATTTAAGCTAGAAGAGTAACTAGCTTTATCTCACTAATAAGCTAGTACTTTTAAAGTTCAAAAAGCTTAAGTAGGTTAAAACTAGAGTGAGTAGATAAAAGGTTTAGGAGTTTAAGCTTTTAAATAGAAATTGAGTTCAAATTAGTTTTGACAGTCAAAGATAAGGGAGTGTTTGGATTAGGCTTAATTTGACTATTAAAGTCAAAGTTTTCCTATCAAAATCTTTTGCACAGCTGAGTTAGATCATAGGATTAAGTTTTAAAAAGAATTTAGAAGTTAGATTATAGAATTCAGACTTTTAGAGCTTAATAAGTTTCTCTTGCACCAGGGCAGTTTTGAGAAGATTAAGTGCTTATAGTTTTAAAGTAATCCATGAAAATTTAGAGATAACTTTGTGTTAAGTGCACATTTAGATACATTAGTGAGTATTAGGAGTTTTCATTCAAAGAATTAAGCCTGCACAATTGTTCCTTACCAATTGCATCAGCATACAACAGTTTTAACTCAGTTAAAACTGTTGTAGCTCATTACTTTTCTAGCCATTTTTTAGCTTCAGTAGTTAGTAGTTAGAGTTTGAAATTGAGCCTGTTAATAGTACTCCATTAGCTTAATCTAGAAAAGCTTTTTAGTTTCAATTTTAAGTTCTTAGACTAGCTTATTTTAGTCTGCAAAAGTAGTGTAGTAGCATTTAGATTCCTAGCTTAATTTCTATTTTGATTTTCATTTTTAGTTGTAATTTTGAAAAACCTTTTATCTAGGTTGAATAAAGGTAGTTAGGGTAGCTTATTGTCAAAATTTCAGCTTCTAAAGTTTAGAAATAAGCTGTGAAGCTTATTTGAAAAAGCTTATAACAGTTTAAGCCTAAAACTTGCACTTTTTCATCTTAATTTTCTTGTTAAATTTGTTAATATTAGGGTAATTTTTGTTTAAATACCATTAGTACACATCATGAACATCAATTAGCTTCTTTTAGTTTTCATTTTCACCTAGTAATAAGCTCTATATAAGCCAAAAGCCAAAAAGCTTGTCAAACTGCTAGTTTCTGTGACAGAATCTAAGTGGCTTATTTTCTAGCTTATTCTGTGGTCAAAAGTTGAAAGTCCTTTTGTTAATGTTGTAGAGAATAAGCTGTTTAACAACTTTGTAGTTTTAAGTTTTTGCTGAATCTCATTTTTTAATAAGCCAAAAATAAGCTGAAATCGTAGGGTTTATTCTGTCATTTCTTAATAGTTCAAGGTTAGTCGTTTCAACTATAGTGTAAATTCCATTAAGTTTGCCCGCCTACCCTGTAGTTTCCCTTTTTATACTATCTACCCTGTATTTCCTAGGATAATAAATAGTTTTATATTTTTAGAAATTAGTTTTATTAAAATAGGGTTTATAGTTTTAATTGGTAAAATTAGTGTACAATTAGCTTATAAAAATTAGGGCTTGGTCTTTTTCGATTTTAGACCAGGCGCTTGGTATTTATGTGCGTTTTGGCTTTTTAAGCTAATAAGCTGTTTAGCTTATTTACGGGCTTATTGCATAAGCTGTTTGGTGTCTCTTATTTTTCGTAGGTACTTTATAAAGCCTAGTATTTTTAGAAAAAATTTCAGAATTTTTTGTAAACGTTTAATATTTTTTATAATTTAATTTAGATAAAAGTTTATTTAATTCATAAAAAATACAAAAATTATCAAAAAAAATATTTTGCTTTTTTGGAAAATTTTCTTTTATCATCTAGTTTGTAGGAAAAATATAAAAATTTTCGTAGGGTCATTTTTATAACTTTTCATCTTTTAAAGAACGGGTCCGGGTACGGGATTTTGTTTTGACTCGTTTTTGGGTCAAACGAACTCCGTTTTCGGTCTAGTCTTTTTCATTCTTCGTTATTTGATCCCTAGAGTAGTTTAGAAGCAAAATTTTCTTCGTAGGCTTATTTTTAAAGATTTTAGGTTTTTCCCCCTTTTGTACGGGATTCGGGGTCTCGTTTTCTAGTTTAATTTCGTAATTTCTAGGTTTTTCTTAAACGTTTTAGTCCGTTATTATCTAATTTGACTTTTTCACTTCCCAAACCAATTCCTTCCTTCAAACTCAAATCTTCGATCGTATCGATTTACCATTCCAGCCTCGTTGGGGATAAACGACCCGGGAACATTCTATACTACTTCTCGGTATCATTGATTGTTGGTTTTTACACTTATTTATATATTTTATATTTTACTATATATTATATATATTTACGGTGTGAATCCACCCGATCAAGAGACTACCCTCATCACGTCCAAGTGAGTGAACACTGTGGAGAGGTGATTCATGAGGCATTTAAGTAGGTTCCTCTGTATGATAAGTGATATCTATTGGGTGTGGTGAATGTGATGGTTGATGTGATTGTGGAGAAACTGATGGGGAAGAGGTTATTCTGGATGGTGATGTTTAAGGAGTAAAGGATTAAGATTGACCTTGAGCAATCATAGTGTCAAATATAGGAGTTACTACCTCCAGAATATCCCTTGGAGACCCTTATCATGTTGTTGAATAGTTTGTGTGTAAGGGTAGGAGTGGGATAGATAGTCTTGTAAGGTAAAAGAAGCCTTTGATGTTTGTTCATAAAGATATGAAAGAACCTTGGATACATCAAAAACTTGTGTTGACTATCTACATTTTTGACCATGGCATCAAAGAGAAATTTAGAGAAGTTTAAAATCCGTTTGGTTGCCAGGCATATGATAGCAGTGGCTAAGTTACTACTAAATTGATCCCAAGCAGTCTTTTTAGGGCTTAAACAGTAGAGTATAGTGTGAATGAAGAACTTCTACTGTGGGGAAAAATGACCCTTTTGAAAAGTAAGACTGTCAGAGTCAGTTACATACCCTATGTTAACCAGTTGCTTAAAAATTTCTGCATTTGGAAGAGAGTTAAGTCCTTCAGAATCTTCAAGCTTCAGATATCTTCTAATGGAGGCCTCAGACACTAATACTTTGACCTTTCTGTCAATAGTTGCAGAAATACCCTAAACTCCATCTTCCATAGTGCATAAAGCAGCTGTTTCCTAAAATTGTTGAATTAGAGAAGTATAAATGGTTGGGTTTGCAGTAAGGGCATAGTAGATGTGACTTGCACTTAGGAAATCTATGATTTGTTCAAACCCTTCACTTCCTGCTGACTTTTCCAAGTATGCAACCATGTTGTGTTTATCGCAAAAGTCCAAACGCGCCATGTTATGAATAGAAAGGTGATTAAGATGCTGGGATATGATCGTGGATGAAAGTATGTGTATTTGGTAAAGTGAATTGAGATAAGAGAGAGTTTAGTAGTTTTGTAATTGGACCGACTGAAAGGATTTGTACTTATCTTGAAGAAATCCGATGAATATATATGGAAAGATCAAGAATTCTTCAATTAGTCAAACCCTATAAGCTAGATTGTTGGCGGAAATATCTTAACAGAACTTTTAGAATAGGAAATTCTGTTATGCCTCAAACAGTACTAACGGTCATCTAGCAGTACTAATTTAGCCTAACAGTACTAACTTTAAGCCCAACAGTACTAACATATGGCCAGCAGTACTAAGTAATGCCCAGCAGTACTAAGGAATGCCTAGCAGTACTAACTTTGAGATACCAGTACTAGCTCCAGTGTCGTCCAAAAAGCATATCCAGCATCAAATCTTGACTCTCACATTCTCTCTTTCTGTTTTTAGCTCACTTAATCTCTCTATTCTTTTTGCTCACAAATTCACACAAGTTTGTATAATATGCCATCAATTTCATTAGTTCCAAACTGTCATCCCCACTTCCAAGTGTGTAACCTCTTGAGAGAGGTGGATCATTAGACTGTATAGTTTTTGGCAAACTATCAGCCATCAATGGATTTGATGGGTTTTGATTACTTCGACTTGGGCTCCAAGGCTATTGAATGGCCAAGATGACTTTTGCATCTCACTCACACAACAAAAACACTCTCAATCTGTCTCAGCAAAGAAACACAGCAGAAGAGGACAAAAGACCAAGATGCCAAGACCTTAGTCGTTTTTAGTATAAATAGGGTGTCTTGTAAGCCATTTGGCAATGGAGTTTTTTTTTTGTAATTCAGTTTTCACCTAGTTAATTTCCCAGCAAAATTTAGTTCTTAATTTTCCTTGTAATGTTTTAAAGTTAATGAAATTTAAGTTTTCTTAAAATCTGTTTTAAGTTCTTATAATCTTCAAGTGTTCACTTATGTTTCATAAGCTAATATAAGCTCTTAAATAGCTCTTTTGTAACCTATTTCAATAAAAAAAAATTTATTAGATATAAAATCTGTTAAGAAAAACACAAAAAAAATCACTCCTCAAAAGTACCCCAGCTTAAACTGGATGATAAGCCAAAAAGGGAAGGGCTTATGGACACTACTAGCTTATCTCGATAAGCTAGAGCTTATAGAATAGCTCTAAGAGCACTTGTTTACTCTGTTTACAGCAAGGGCTTTTGTAAGTCTTTATTTTTTTTTCATTTTTAACTTATTTACTGTAGAACTGCTTATTGGTGCTTATTTATTGCTTATATTTGCTTATTTATGCTTTGGTATGATGATTAGTGCTTATCTTGCTTAGTTTTTAGTTTAAAAGTGATTTGTGCAAATTTCTTAGTTAGTACTGTTAGTATATGTAGTTAGTACTGTTTGATTAAACTAGCCTATTGGAGTGCTTATTTGCTGTTTAAACTTGCTTATTATTGTTTTATAGCTTATTTGGTATCTGGTCTAAGGTGTTTATTCATAAAAATATCAAGTTATTAAGCAAAATAGTTGAAAACAGTTTTAAAAGGGGTGTTTGGCATAAGCCTCAAAATGGGTCAAAATGGTTTCAAAATAGTTTTGGGTTACTTAGCCAACTTTGGTGAGCTTATTTGAAATCTTAATAAGCTGTTTTTATAGGTTTCTTAGTTTAAAAGTTTGATTTTAAGCCTTTTCTATAAGTTGTATAGAACTGTTGGGGTAAAAACAGTTCTAGATAGCTTATTAGCTTAAGCTTGGTTTAGCTACTTATTTTTGTGATTTTCATGCATATTTAGTTCTCTTAATTAAGAAGTGTAAGTGTCAGGAAGTGTGCATTTAGTCTTAATACTTTTTGTCAAATTTTAGTTAAGTAGTGAAAAATGAAGATTTTGCTTTTTCAAATGCTTATTGTTGCTTATTGGGAATTTCAAAATACCTTTTGAGTGTTGATTATTGTTCTTTTAGGTCTAAATTTAATCTGTTTGAAGGTTAGAAGTCCATAAGGATCCTTTTGCTCGCTTATTTTTAAGCTAGAAAAGGCCTTTTGAGTTTTTCACCTAACAGTACTAACTCCAAGTTAGTACTGCTGAAACATTTTTGCTTATTGAAGCTTATTAGCCTATTGTTTTTGCTTATTTCGGATTAGCTTAGCTTTTTAGGTTGAGTAAGCCCATTTTAGCTTATTGTCTTTAGTTTAGAGCTTATTTAAGCTTATTTGCCTTTTTAGAGTAAATTTTAAGTGTTTATTAGTTTTTTTAGCTTATTTGCCATTCTAGCTTATTCTAGTTGCTTATTTTTATGCCTGAGTGCTTATTAGGGGTAGTTAAATATCTGTTTTAGCTTATTTGCTTATTTCTTATTTCATTGTGTTTATTTGCCTTTTATTAGCCTAGCAGTTTTAAGTTAAAGCTAGCAGTACTAACTTTTTAAGTTAGTACTGCTGAGTTTTATAGCTTATTTCTGGCTTATTTGCTTGTTATCCCTAGTTTATTTTTGCTCTTATTGCTTATTTAGGTAGGATAGATTAGCTGTTTTTGCTTCTTTTCATTTTTCATCAGCTTATTTAGCTTAAAAAGCCTTACCAGTTTAGCATTTTTAGCCCTTAGAGTAAAAAGCAATTCTGCCATCTTTTTGTGCTTATTTTCCTACTTATTTTTCAGTTCTATTTTTTTTGTCTTTTTAAAAGTTGCTTAATTTTTATAGTTTTAGGATTTAATCACTCTAGCTTTCGTATTTAGGTTTTCCTTAATTGTTTTTGCATTTTAATTAGAAAAACCAAATCCAAATCTTTTCCATTCAAGCATCGATATCAAACCGACTCTCGACTTTCCAATTCATTCCTCGTTGGGGATAAACGACCCGGAAAAATTCTATACTACTTCCGGTTTCATTGATTTTCTTGATAATTATCCTCATTATATATATATAAGTATTATATATTTATTTATATAAAAAGGGGGTAATTCGTCAATAATCACTTACCATGGGCCTTGAGCCATATTAGCTTAATATGATTAACATACCTAACTACGGGCTTTGACTACTAATTATTGGAAGTGACCGAGACTTTTCATGATCCTATCATTATTTTTACGACATGTAGGCTATTTGGTTTAATCCTAGAAATTTATCAGTTGAACATGTTCTTTCATATAAATCCATAGTACTAATCATGGCAGTCTCAAGTGATATACCAGGCCAAGTTCTAAAGTCCATTACATCATCGACACACTCATAAATTTGTGGAATTTAGTAGACAGTTGGAAACGAATAGGCTTAATTCTCACAATATGTATCAAGGGTTATAGTGCGTAGGTATGTTAACTAGTATTTTTACAAAAGTCATGCTGATTTTTTTTAAATTTTGACCATTTTAAGCACTTTGCATGTTATTTTGTTAAAAAAAGAAGACAAGTACGTTCTTATTCTCCATCCCACACTTGAAATGTACATCACTGCTCGGTGTATGGATAAAACAATTAAATAATAAGGGAAAATAGAATTAGAATAGAAAACTCCCTGATGTTTTAATCGTGATAATTCTCCATGATGAGTTCTTGAGCAAAAAGTGTGTTGACTAGGGCTTCAGAATGCCCGGATGAGTCCAACACAAGTCTTTTTCAGCATATACCATATCATAGTTTCAGCAAGGTCCTGTATAAAAGATTAGAAGACAAGTGCAAATTCTATCTCCCGTACAATGTACAGAAAAAAATTTAACAACAACTGTAAAGGGTCAATACGCCGTATACGAAACCTAGGATAACGCCGTATGTTACTGTATTAATAATTTAAATTTTCTAGAATGGATATAATTAAGTTTTAAAAAGATACGTACAGACAATACATACGCCGTATCCGAGGGTTCGAGTACGCCGTAATGTAATTGTGAGTGGGGAGACAGACTTGTACAAATTATTAAGATTCAAATAATTAAATGCGACAAATAAATAAAATGACGGGTTGTCTCCCGGGAAGCACTTTTGTTTCAGCCGGTCTTTAAGTTCGACCTTTTCCTTTTTCTTCATTCATCGTCAGGTGTCGTCACGACCCATCCATCATTAATGAGACGTAAAAGTTCTTGATAAGCATCGAGGCTATCCTTTGAATGGTGAAGGTATTCAGACTCTCTTATGGTAATGTACTCCTCGTCATCATTGAATGAGTATTTCATCATCTCGAATCTCCTGACTTTGCAGTTTGATGGTTCAGGAATTCGATTATCCTTTTGATTTTCTTGAGTACAACTGATGTTGCTTGCTTCATAATCTCTTCCAAATATACGGTTAGTATCAAGATAAGGATTACTGACCCATTCAGTCTTCATATTCGCATATGGTCCTGTCTAAAAATTTTCATATGAGTTAATGTGCGATCTCATGAGCATTCACTTTCCACCAGCACTCTTGTAGTTTACCAGTACTTCATATTCTATCTTATGGAAGTTTTCAAAGCAGCTCTTCAACCATTTGCAGAACTTTAAAACCCCGAGAGTCGCGTCTCCCCATGATCCTTTATTTTAGACTTAAGTGCTAAGGTTTCATCCTTTAGTTTCCCATCAGCTAGTTCATCATACCACCTGTGATCTTGAAAATAAGTCATGCTTCCCTTCTAACATAAATTTACTACCCACCATTTAATAAACCAACTATTACAATTTACATGAGGCCATTAATTTCTTCCCATCTTAAAATCTTTACATATAATCACACATCACCACTATAAAAAAAAAAAACAAAATAAAAAATACATTACCCCCCACACCACAAAAAACCTAACAAACCCCCCCAATACCCCCCCAAACCCCCACCCCCCCCCCCCAAACCCCCCACCCCCCCCCAAAAACACACCCTACACTTATATTTATATAATAAAACCCCCCCCCCCCCCCCACCCCCCCCCCCCCCCCCCCCCCCCCCCCCCCCCCCCCCCCATTTTCCCTATTTACCCCCCCCCCCCTATTTCCCATTTTTTGACCACAGTTTTTCAGTATCCTTTGCTTTGTCATTATTCATCTCTTGTTTATATTCCCCATAAGTTTTGAAATTTTGGATATCATAAGTGAACAGATTGGTGTCAATTTTTAGGAGGCAGCTGAATTCGTGGTATGCCTCGCACAAGGGTGTTTCAAAGTCAAATAGGTTTCCTTCTATCCTAAGGATTTTGGGAATATTATTCGTTTCGTTGGGGTTGTCATCCTCCTCGGTTTCTTCTTCATTATGATCAGAAAGATGGTGGAATTTTAAGATGAACTTTTCAACCATG
Source organism: Tanacetum coccineum (assembly GCA_026074375.1). NCBI lineage: Eukaryota > Viridiplantae > Streptophyta > Magnoliopsida > Asterales > Asteraceae > Tanacetum > Tanacetum coccineum. Next base: position 11,214 of record BQNB010117164.1, read on the forward strand.
CTGTCCCAAGTAGTGATCGAGCCCATACACTCCTTGGTAAACCATTCATATGCAGCTCCAGTTAGTGAAACAGGGAAAATACTAAGCCGGAATCGGTCTTGAGTCAACCCGTTAATTTTGATCGGCCCAACAACATCGAGAAATTTATTGATGTGTTCGTATGCGTTTTCCCCTTTGTTTCCATTAAAAGCATCATTACGTATCTTTTCTAAGAATGTCCCTTGTATTTTGACGATGCATTTCTCGACCATTCTTCCCTCGTTGTCATTAGAGACGAAATTCTTTCGGGTAGCAGTGATGTAGTTGTTTGGTTCTGCCATGTGAGTTTCTTTGTCAACGTTTCCTGCAATTTAGCACAAATAATCAGTAGGATGTGCCCTAGGGAAAAGGGAACACATAAAATAGGAAATCAAAAGCAAGATTACTACTGTTACTGTATCAGATGACGAATACGCCATATTCAATTAATTTAAATACGTTGTATAGGTCGGTTGAATACCAGTACGCCGTATAGAGTTTACGGAATACGTCGTATTGTTGGAGAACAGATACGCCGTTTAGACTGTGAAACTCAATACACTGTCCTGAGCAGAAGGTTTGATACGTCGTATCCAACTGGTGGATACGGCGTATCCGGTGATCAGTCAGAACATAATACTATTTAAAATAATTATATGCGGGAATTAAAACAAACAATTTAAACACAAAAAGCGAATAAATACAAACAAAGTTTAATAATCAAATTACACTAAACTAAATGAAATTAATTTGGTTAGAAATACTAATAAGAATAAGGTTTAATTATTTCACTCCCCGACAACGGCGCCAAAAACCTGATGTGCTGTCGTGTAGGGTCAATTATTTGATTATCAAGTTTTACATTTATATTTAGCCGACAAACCTAAAACAACACTTTAACGAGCAGTGTACCCGATCAAGATGGAGTTCGCGGTAAGTAGGGTGTCAAACACTAAGAACTGGTTAAACCTATGCTATGTACGTTGTCTAATGAAATGAGGATTCAGCCTGAGAGACTGGCATAGGTTTGGTGATGAAAAATACCAATTCAATACACAATAAACACAAAAGATGAAGATTAGAAGATAGAAAAGTTGTACAAGCCAAATGATAGAAAACTGTATTAGCCATATTAAATCGGTTCAATGTTGGTTTGTTTGTTTTAGTGCAATGATTTACTTATCTCGAAGCGGCATATCATTCTTAAGACTTAGGCGGGACATCATCCTAAGACCTAGACACAATTAATCCTGTCATCTGTAATGCATTTCGCATAAAGCATCCTTTAGTTTAATTATAATCTATCTTAGGATTAAAGCAGTGGTGATCCTGTTAAAACTCTAGCCCAACGGGACTTTACCCACTTATTGTTTGAAGTTGTGTTTATTTATGGTAGGTCTGTACGATGTTCCAATCTTTATTAGATAATGGAAGGACCATGATTGCTGAAACATAACGGGGTCACCTACCGGTCCACTTTAGCTCATAATCAAACGATAATGACAGAACGTTATTTGGTGATCCTATTGGTCCCGTTATTATATGGACTACGATAGGAGAGCTATCCCGTACTAGATTACTATGGTCCAACACTAGGACCCCAATTGAATATAGGTCGCATAATTCAACACATAAAACAAGTATGAGGTGATGAAATCTAATTAATAATTAAGATAAATTTGTGATAATAACAGATCTTTTATAAATAACCAAACATGGAACGTGTAATAAGATGGCTAATACTCCGGGGTATTATCCAAACCATTGTAATATACAAGTGTAATCAAACAATTTAATTTCGATTGAGTGTTGTGATGTGAATGATTACAACACGATGTCTTATTTGGGAGCGTGATCAAGGCTTGACTTTATGGCTGTTATTCTCTTCTAAAATTCATCTCTGATGAGTATGGTATAAAGAATATTATATTGCATACGGAAAACTCGTTTTTAGTCTTCTATTTATAGTTGCTAAAAAATACTCGATACGCTATATCCAGATAGGTTGATACGGTGTATTGGGCTGGATTCCTTGGAGTGCGCGCTACGTTCGTAATAAATCTTTGATATCATTCCAAATTTACTTGATTTACTGTATCTTCAAATATTTATCTTCATGGATACGGCGTATCTAGATAGCATGGATACGCCGTATTAGGAATTGGTCAAACGCGTTTTCTTATGAAGTCTTGGCGCTGATACGCCGTATCTCTTTAGTTGGATACGGTGTATTGGTGAATTTTCAAAAATCTTCAAATGTCTTCGTTTTAGCCCTAATTTATGCGTCTTTTAGCTTATCTTCACAAAACACTCCTGAATTACTGCATTTATCAACTTTAAAACGATTAAGTACAAATAAGCTATAACTTATATTAAAAGTGGGCAAATAGTATGGATTAAATTATATTATAAAGTGACGTTATTTGATGTCATCTATGACGTGACGCCCCCCATGATATCGTGTTTCGTCCAGGCCCGTTTGGGGGTGTGAACAGATTGGTATCCGAGCCAAGGTTATAGAGAACCATGTAGTATATTTAGGTCTGGTCTATAACCAGTATGTGATCCTACGTGTTTACCTGCTTACATAATAATTACTATCGATAAGTATACGGGTATTAATTATAATACTTTTCCATAATTATAATATGATTAATTTTGCCTTGACTATATTTTACACCATCTTTATTTTCTTCTGCATTACACGCACCTTGCATGGTTTGATATAAAGGGGATTTATATAAACTCTTGCTTGTGCAGGTTATGGCAGCTCCGGTTATTTCTATTTCTTCGGACGTATCAGTCGAGAGTGTGGGATCCTCTTTTCTGCGAGTTATCCTTATTGGTTCTATTTCTGTTGAGGTCCCGGTTACACCGAAGGTAGGGGCGGCTGCAGTTTCCTCACCTGCTGGGGTGCTCGAGTTGGATTACTCATTCATCGTCAGAGGTTGATCCATCGGAGAGTTCACCACTCCCCGTATCTGTAGCACCTATGGTTTTACCTTTTCTGTGTTTAGACAATTCAGAGTCAGATACTGAGATGCCTGAGAGGCATGTATCACTTACTACTTCTACTCTATATCTACAACATCATCCCATTTACCCTCACCCACTTCATGTTGTATCACTATTTCATTTGAGATTCACAATCACATAATTTCCCCACCTATTACATCTAATCCTCCTCTAAAACATAAACATTACCTGTTATTCAAACCTCTATGTCTACTATACCTACATCATATCCATTTTTTAATACTTTCCAATCCCACTATTAATTCCTGATATACCTATAACCTACTACCAACTAAATATCCTTTTAGTATGCACAATCACTTCACTTTGTCTTTTAACATCTGGCTCATCCATTTTTCCCATACAACTTATCAAATCCTTCCACATCTAATTCCATCACAACTTTACCAACCTAACCTTAACCATTCCACAAATACCCCCACCTAATATTAAACATACACCCCCACCCACCATATAAAATACCACCAAAATCACACTTAACAATCCATTTAATCTCTTCAACTCACCCATACTTATCGAAATGTCACCTCTCACCAACATCTCACCAATTGAATAAACCATGATATATGTAACTACCACAGTATTACTTGTCTCGTTGAATTTGAAGCATAACAGTAGACCTCTACTATCCCAGACTATCAAATTCCCTCCACCACCAATGCCAGTCTCTAGTGACTAATGTTAACCACCTCATATTCATGCCACCCACTGTGATAGAACCTATGGACATCACAGACAATCACTCTCTGTAGGTCAAAGAATAAAATAAAACCTCTTAAGAACGAATGAATCAAAACAGAAACTCTGTATTTACTCCTACAGTTGATGTAGAGATAGTATAATATCTGACGAAATCACACTCATATCTGAGTGCCACACTCGCCAAAGTCCATAGTTGTGTAACACTAACTCCACCTTTGATCTGTGAGATAAATGTCTCTCTAGATCGGACTCTGTGATGAGATAAGTATATGAGCTAGTACATTCTAAAAGTGTTGATATATAGTGGAATCAATTGGTGCTAAGAAGAAATATGTGATAATGTTGTGTTATAGATGTGAGAGTGTGCCGTTGTTGTCGCTGAATGTGTGTTAACTACTGCCCACAAGATGTGGATAGAGAAGAGAGCTGCTTTCAGCTGTATACTAGACATGCTAATGTGAGGTGTTATTTTGTTTGTCTCACCTGTTAAAGACATCATAGATATATGTTCCACCGTATGACATGATAGAGAATAGGAGTAGTAAGATATGATAGTTTGGTGTTATACTGTTGATGTATTAAATCCTGAGGTAGCAAGATGTTATGCACTCGCGATGGTGGAGAAGAGGCAGCCTATGAGAGATAGATGCAGCGATGGGGATTATGACATAGTAGAATGAGATATCGTGTCATATAATTGCGTGCTGCACCTTTGCGGTTTGTGTTGTGTAGACTCGCTGTATCCCGACGGTTGACTAATTGGGTCTGCGCGATATATTGGATGCCTCACGCGACGCACTTCGTAAGATCGTGCAGAGGCAGGAGGTCTACGGAAAGGAGTGTGTAGTGGCGTTGGTATGGGTAGTGGGAGAGAGGATGTCTGCGTGTCTCTGTGACTTGGTGTCTGTGGGTGCGGTTGTCCTGTTGTGCGCGAGGGTCGCTCTCAGATACGACGGACGAGAGTACATAGACACTCGCGTACTCAGATGAGCACCTCTATCAGAAGGATGTTTGGAGAGTGTTGTGCCTGAGGAGAGAGATGTCGAATCATGGTGAGTTGTTATGGTTATAGAAGCAGATAGGTATGTCGTTATATGGAATGTGAAAGTGAATGAGCTTGTGAGAGCGCTCGCATGGACGTCGAGGCCTCGCAGTGTTTCATTCCTCGTTGTGTTACGGTGATGTATGTGGCTATGAAGCGATCACGTTTGTTTGGAGGTGCTTGCTCGAGCAGAGGTGTCTAGTGTATCTCAGTAAACGTGAGAGGAGATGTCTCGGCGATGAGATGTGCGAGAGGAGAGTGAAGTGAGAAGAGGTGAGCTAATTATTGGCGCTCTCGTATGTGCATGCTCGGCGTTTAGTTCGTTCTGTGCGCTTGTTGTGTGTTGAGTAGAGTAGAGGTGTTGTCTGTTGTGGAGGGCTCTACATCGCTAATAGACTCCACATTGTAGTGCGCGCTATCAAGAGTAGACACGAAGACCACAGAATAGATACACTGCAATATGCACTGTTTTCGATTTGTTGTGATCGAGATGTGTCATTCGACAGATGAGTACGGCGAGTCTAGAGGACATGTGTGTTCACGTGTGTTCCCCTAAGTTGAGTGTCTATGGAAATCGCGTACGAGTGCTGGACCTTGAGATGTGTACTTGCTCCATCCTTACTTCTACTAGAGTAAGCAAAGTCGATACGCTGTGCTCGATAGCTATAATTAGCTGAAACAATAACCGATATCGACATTATTGTTCATTCGATAAATAATACCTCCTTTTAAACTAAAAAAATGATCATACTAAATCTTTCTAATACAAACCTTTCTTGGTGTTTTTATGACTACAAATTGGTGTTTTTATGACTACAAATAACTAAAAATAGGGATATAACCATGTAAAGCAACCTACTTTCACAAAGAGCCAAATTATTGAGAAGTGTCCACGCGCTAGACAGTTAGCGCTCGAAAGTTGCTGTCTGTCTCCTGAGTGCAGTCAATAGATGATATATTAGTCATAAATCGAGAGATTTCCGAAGACGGTCTCGCGTTGCTCCTCTCCAAGGACGCAACCTGCTCAAGTAAGCTAGCTCTCTCCCTACCATCATACAAACTCCTCGCCTCCAATCTCATTGTCCCGTCTTAATGTCCTCTATCCTTTGAAGTGGTTTTTTATCTCTTATAACATGCTCATAAATATCCTGCTCCTCAATATGCTCCAAATGCTCTACAGCATCGGGCATAAGCATAGCATCAGGGATATCAATCCGGAAAACCACATCTACTCCGACCTCCTCCATTGGTAACCCTATCACTGGTGGACTCGACCTCGTCCTTAACCTCGTCCTCTACATCAACCCCAACATCGACCTTCATACCAATACCCGCATCAACCCAGCCTCAACATCCCTATCTACTATAACCTCAACAGCCGTAGCATCAGCCTTAATATCCTCTAACACATCTGTATTAATGTCCTCCTCAACACTATCCTTTGGTGAAATAGAATCCTTAAACCTCTTGCGAGGTGGAAGGAGATCAACACGAGAAGGAACTAAAGCTCTCGCAGCATGGATAGATGAAGTCAAGGTAGTAGCAGGGGACCTACATCTCTTGTGAGATGGTCTAGCAGATGACTCGGAAGAAGAATCCCCAGTTGACGACTCAGATGTCGTTGGTGGATACATGGTAGATAATGGGACAAACCTCCAACGAAGATAGGCCTCGCTACACAGTAGAGTCCTAGAAAGTGGTGGATAAACAAATCTCGATGGTGTAGATGAATCAACAATGGTGGTGTCTGGTGATGCATGTCCGGATAAGGAATGACCTGAAATAGAATGCCCAGATGATGAATGATCTACAGATGAATGACCTGATGATGATTCGGAAGTAAAACGATCCAAGTGATGTGATGTGTACCTTAATGCTAAACGATGAGAAGGTAAAGGTCTAACCGACTTCCTCGCGGTAAATGCCCTTCATAGCCCACCAGGATGAGTACGGTAAAGTCGACCAATAGGAATGTCCTCCCCGGTTCGGATAGGAATAGCTCGTCCTCGACGAATCCCGGGTGGGGCAACAACAGGTGCAAATGGATACTCAGATGATAGTGCAACAATAGCAGATGGTGCGGGTAAAATGGGAGTAGTAGAGATCTCTGGAGTAGAAGTAGTATGTGATACATGCCTCTTAGGTATCTCAGTATCTGACTCTGAATCGTCTGAACACAAAAAAGGTGAAACCATAGGTGCTACAGATACGGGAGGTGGTGAACTCTCTGATGGATCAACCTTCGATGATGAATGAGTATCAAGCTCGAGCACCCTGACAGGTAAGGCAACTATAGATGCCCTCGCCTCCGGTGCAACCGGGACCTCAACAGAATTAGAATCGATAAGGATAACTCGCGGAAAAAAGGATCCCACACTCTCGACTGATATGTCCGAAGAAATATGTTAGAAACACAATTTCACAGTCTAACAAGTGAAGCTCGGTCTTGAAGAAAATTGGCGTTTCATAGCTCGTTAGTTAG
>BQNB010117165.1:5234-19006 GCA_026074375.1 Tanacetum coccineum
GAAAATTAAGCATATATTAACACTATTAAGCAAGATAAGACAGAAATAAACAATAATAAGCAATGCTACAGTAACCTTAAAGAAAAGTGCAAGAATTAAATAAGAGACTTACAATGAACCTCTAGCTAAACAAGAGGAACCCAAAAGGGCAGCTATAAGCTCCCTAGCTTATTAATAAGCTAGGGTATGAGTCCATTTGGTTTTCCATTACAACCAACTTCCAAAATGCTTTCCACAATTCAAATGCAAAGGTAATTCAGGTTATTAAACTGGTTTGCAGAATTTAAACTTAGTTAACACTTATTTAGCTCAAATAAAGAGCTTAGAGACTCTTCAGAGCTTATGAGTAGCTTTAAAACAAACTTAAGGTAATGTAAACTTGGAACACGAATTGCAAAACAAACTGAAATTTCATTAAACTTGGAACTTTTACAAATTGCAGAAAGGAAAAAGTTTTTTTTTTATATTAAAAACTAAAAATTACACTCTTTTATATTAAAAACTAAAAATTACTCCCTGGCTTACATGGCTCACTAGCCCTATTTATACAAAGAAAAAGGTAAAAACAAGCTGAAGTCTTCTGTTTGACTTTCATTGACTTTTCTTTGTTGAGCTTGACTGTGTTTGTTTGCTGAGTATAAAGCTTCCTTGTGCTAGCTTTGTGAGTATAAACTCACAATATATCCTGGCCCTTAATTTCCTTGTATTCTCTCTCAACCCTTGGATCGAAAATGTCCTTGGATTGCCAACTTGGCATTGTGGCCATGTGGGGTGAGTGGGAAGGTTTTGTCAAGTGGTTGGTGGAGTGTTGCAGGGTAGAAGTATGGGAGCAAAACAGGGTGCTGGCTGGATTTGGTATTGGCGGGAAGATTGGGAAAAGGTTTATACAAGTTGGGTTGTGACAGAGGGAGGTTGAAGATGATTAAGGGTATGTTTGGTTTGTGTACAAGAAAAGCCCCTCCACATCTTTCTTCTTTTCATTCTCTTTTTCCCCTTTCTTTCTTTTATAAATGAAGTTTCCCAAATTGGCATAATCAGCCCCTGTGGTTTATATTTAAAAGGATAAAGGACATTATTGCTTTTGGCAGTTTTGGCCCTTAGGCTTATATCTTTAATGATTTTGCAAATTCAGCCCCTGTCTTTGTTTCCTTAATAATATAACTTAGGGGTTTGGCATTTTTGACCCCTCAAGTTATATTTTTCTTTGCTTTTTCTTCTCGGAGTTGACTTGACTTTGATTGGGCTTCGTCTTCACACACTTTTCCATCCCGTGTCCGGTTTTGTCGCTTTTTGCTTGGTTTTTCGTCTTTTTGTGAGATATCCGTTCCTGCACAACACAATTAGCAAAACAAGCATATATTTGGCATTTTGAGTCCGTTTTTGGTTATTTTAGCTCGTTTTTAAAGGTAAAAGGTATGTGTAATTAAGCACATACCAGTCACTATTGTACACCGCAAGTTCTGATTATCTCTAATCTGGAACCGTGTTACGATCAAAACTCTAATGAGTTCCCACAAACTTCACCGAGTTTTCAACAACAATATATTTGTTGTACCCGTTGTGGGGGCCCACATGAGACTTGTCAATGTGATCAGTTGATCTTCGATGAGCCTTATTGTGCAAATTGCGGGGGTCCTCATATGACTTTTCAATGTCAACCGATGAATTATTACGAACCTAATCCGTGTTATGATTCTAATTATTTTGGTTTTGACCAAATTGAACCCCCGCAATTTCTCGTCATTCATCAACCTCCTCAAGAAATGAGCATGGAAGCTTTGCAAGCCCGAGAAGACCTAATGAAATCAATAGAAAACTTTATAAAGAAATTTAATCGTATTTCGTTTAGGGAAACACCGAAGGTTTTAATGCAAGCTTGGGACAAATTTCTTGAAATTAAACATGCTTGTAAAGAAAAGCAACATCAATCTGAGGAGGTACAAGAATTGCTTAACAAACTTCTTCAAGATTTGCAAAGCTTAAATGAGGAGTTGGCAGAATTTATTAATACTCCAAGTCAGAATTTGCCTACCTTATCTTATGATGATGACGACGATGAGTATTCTTTTGTAACACAAGAATATCTAATGACATGTTCTACCGCAATCACACCCGATTCACCAAAAACGGACTCCCTCATAATGGAGGATGAGCATCTTGACACTATGTTGAAATTCGAAATGGCACATTCACCTAATATATAATAATTATCGGGAGTGAAAAGTTCACATGTTACAAATATGAGTAGTGCTAGCATCTTAACGTATATTTAACGGTGATTTTGTTTTAAGCTTGGTTTGGAATAAGTGAGAAGTCAGGGACGATGAATTTATCCTTTTTGGGCATTTTAGGATTAAAATGTTTCTTGTTCTATGATCCCTAAAAGTTATAAAATAACAAAAGTCAAACATGTTAGTTAGTTGAGAAAAAGAAAAAGGAAAAATACAAAAATATGTGTGTGAATAAGTGTTAATATTTAAAAATGGTCAAAACGGGGCTTTTCTAAACTATTGATTCTTTAATTCCCCTCGATGAACACTTAGCTACTTTTCGAAGTAATTAGTCGGGGGGGATTGAGATTCTTGGTTTTCTAAGTGTTTACTTATGGCATTGCGTGAGGACACGGCAATATCTTAGTATGGGGGATTTTAGTATGTGCTTAATTACACATATCATTTTCCATTAAAACCGGACTTAAATGATCAAAAACGTACCAAAAATACCTTGTATTTGTATGTTTTTATTTATATTGTGCAGGAAACGGATATCCGACAAAAGGACGAAAAATCAAGAAAAAACGGACAAAACCGAGCTCGGAATGAAAAAGAGCGTGAAGAGTCAAAAAGTCAACAAAGTCAACAAGGTCAAAATCAAGTCAAAGTCAACCCCGAGAAGTGACATTGGAAAGAGCATCGAAAACCGAACCAGAAAACCTAAATTGTCAAAAGTAGGCCCACCCGTACCCACCTAGTGGGCCCGGGTCAGTCCCACGAATATATATACATACACCCCATTAAACCTTTGTTGTAAATAACCCACTAGACCGAAACCCTTACCAAATATACCCGGCCCAATCTATGAGCCCAAACCAAACCATTAACCACTTAACACCCGTTAATCCATAGCACCCTTATACCCTTTGCATCGTTAGTCCTCAAGGACAACAATATCAGTCACAAAAAGGACTAATGGTCAAATACTTTCGTTTCCAAAAACATGGGATAACCCGTTAAAAATTAAATCCATTAGTATCTTTGCCCACTTTTCCCGCCAACCCTCAAGTAAAAACTGTTCATTGTCGTCTTCCTTTCACCCTGCAACATATGGCCAAAACATCACTATCCCATCAAACCCCACCCCATATAACACCAATTGCCACCTTGGCAAACCTAAACAACCTTATTCGTCCATGGTAGAAGACAAAAATAAAGGGTTGAGATCGTTTGGCTTGGGCACCACTCAAGATAAAGGGCTAAGATTGATTTGGGACTTATCTCGCACAGAAAACACAAGAAACACACAAAAAGAAGGCTATATGGACTATAAAAGAAAAGAAGACAGAGAAGAAAAGCAGTAACTAGGAACTAGGAGTAGGAGTAGTATAATTTTAATTTTAATGTTTTTTATGTCAATTTAAAATTCTGTATTTTACTTTTAAAGCCTTGTAACCATTTTAATGAATTAATGCAAATTTTAGTTTTCAAGTTTTTACAATTCTGTCTCTTTTAAAAGTTTTATGTATTGATGCTTATTTTATGTTCACAAGCCATTTCCATAAGCTCTAATAATCTTATACACCTGTCTTACTCATAAAAGCTTTTACAAAAGCTTTTTATGAGTTTACTGTTTCATTAAAGCAAGAATTGGAACCTCAGCTTATTTTATGGAAGATAAGCCAGAAAAGGATGGGCTTATTGGGTTGGTAGACTGCTTATTTTATAAGCAGTAGACCTTAGAGCTTATTAGGATCATTAGATCCCTGTTTTGAGCTTGGGATCAAGGTACCCCTTTATTTCCTCATTTTTAGCTTATTTTCATGTTCAGCTTATTCCATTGCTTTTTCCTGCTTATTTGTTGCTTCTACTTGCTTATTTGTCTTTGTCAATCATTAATCTTCATCTGCTTTTACATTTAAATGCCTTTTAAATTCTGTTTTAGTTTAAATTTAGAATATGCAGTTTTAAAGGGGTGTTTGGCATAAGACCCAAAATGGGTCAAAACTTGTAAACAAACTGTTTTGGGTCAAATAGGCAACTTGTACAAACCCTTTTCAGTTGTTCTTAATCTACTTTCAAAAGTTTTAAGGTCTAAAAGTCTGTTTTTAAATTTTCCTAATTGGTCTTTGAAATCTGTCATGACAAAACACTTTTGAAGTGCTTATTAAGGATTTAGCTTATCAAGATCAGAGTTTTTAGTTGTTGATTTAGTGTCTTTTTAGTGTCCTAATGCAGTAGAGAAAGTCTTTTTAGTCTTGTTTTGTGTTAATCAAATCTGTCAAGAAATTTGTCAAGTGTCATTTCTTGCAAAACAGTTTTTTCAAATTACTTTTTCATGCTTATTCTTGATTTCAAACTTTCTTTTGATTATTAAAATTAGTTCTTTGAAGGTCAAATTTTATCTGTTTTGAGGTGACAAGTCCATAAGGATCTGTTTACCTAGCTTATTTTAAGCTCAAAAACTGTCATTTTCAAAGATTAAAAAAGGCACTCAGCACATACTGAGCGAAAACAGCTTTTTCATAAGCATTTTTCTTTGCTTACCTTTGTTTCAAACTCCATTTGGTTTGCTGGTATTTGTAGCTTATTGTACAAGCTTTAAGGGAATATAAGCCCTTAAGCCATAAGGTTTCATTAAGGGGCTTATTTTTAAGCTCAAAAAGTGCCCTATAGGCTGTTTGATTGTCAGATTTGGCCAATTTTTGCCTTATTGCTTATTTAATCATTCTTTAGCTATTAGTGTTTCCTTACTAGTAGGTTTACATTTGCTTGCGTTTTTTTTTTTTTTTATTATGATAATCATGTCTTTTTGTGCTTATTTTTGTTTGCCCTCAGCTTATTTAGCCTTAAAATGCTTAATAGTTTAGCAGTTAGCCTTAGTTTTTAAAAGTTTAGAGTCTGTTAGCTTATTTGCTTATTATAGTTATAGGTTTTTGCTTATTTTAAATTTAGGAGTGCTATTATGGTGTAGGGAAGTCCTCCTGTATTTGCTTATTATCCCTTTCTTTTTAGCTGATTAAGTTTTAAATAATCCAACAGTTTAGTTTTAAGCTCATAAAAAATCACAACTGTCATCTTTAAGCTCATTTTCTAAGCTTATTAATAGCTGTTTCAAAAAAATATCTCAAGTTTTAAAGTGTTAGTTTTCAGCTTATTTATAACTTTGTTTTAATGTTTTTCCAAAAAGAAAAAAAAAGGAGTATGAAGTCAAGGGTAGGCAAGGCGCGAACCCCTGACCTCTACCACACAACTTTATAGCACCTCACACACGCACACACAAACCAACTGCCCTATGGTCTTTTTCGATTATCCTTTGCATTGTTTAAATTAAATAGTCTTTTTAGCCTGTTTTGCTTATAAGCTGTTTTTAGCTTATTTGATAAGCTGTTTTCACCACTTCATTTTTCTTAAATTCCTCACTGTTCAAGCTACTTTTCATGATTTTTCCAGATTTTTTATAAATTGTTTAGTATTTTTTATATTTAATTTTTGTTAAAATCGTTTTTAATTCATAAAAAATTATAAAAAAGTCAAAAAAATCTAATTCTTTTTTAGAAAATTTTCTTTTATCAAATAGGACTTAGGAAAATTAGATTTGTTTTTGTAGGGTTAAAATTGTAAAATTTGATTTTTTTTAAAGAACGGGATTGAATCCCGTGCACGTTTTTTGTGTTTTTAAACTTTAAACGGTTTCTTTTTTGGTTTAGTTTTCTTAGTTCTTGCATTTTAGTCATTTAGGGTTTATAAAAAGTTAAATAATCACTTTAGGATTAAATTTTGATAATTTATGTTTTAAGTCGCGTTCGTTTTTAATTCCCGTATGCGTTTTTAGCCCGTATCTTTAATTACCTTTATTGTTTGCTTTCTTTTAGTTATTTTTTTTGCACTTTATTAGCAGAAATAGATCCCAATTCAAATCTTTGATTATTCAAGCATAATTCACAAACCAAAACTCGATTTTCAAATTTTGGCATTTTAAGTCCATTTTTGGTTATTTTAACTTGTTTTTAAAGGTAAAAGGTATGTGTAATTAAACACATACCAACGGCATCCATAAAATAACAAATTTACGATCTTAAAAATAATAACGAGACGCGTCGTAAATTTTCACGATACTCAAAATGATTAACGAACGCGCGGTCAAACGTTGACTAGCGAAATGTCAAAAATAAATATTTTAAATTTCCATTCGAAACAAATTACGAAAATAATTATTTACGACAAATACAAATTTAAATGTCGATGTTTATTCGTACGAATTTATAAAATAATAATTATGACGTCGAATTCACGATCGTCATACACGTCGTGAAACTCGGGTTATTACAGTACCAGAACCTGGACGTGGAAGTTCAGTCCCAATAGATCTATTCACGGCATTCGCGCTTACTCAACCAGTACGTTCGGTTATAAGTAATTAACGGTTCATGATTGTGGGGCCTTATGGCAAATGGATGTACTTAGGCAATAATATATCAGGATAACATACAGTTGAAAATACTTGTATTCATGGTTATAGCATGTATCTCCCCCCACGGAGTTTAGAAAACATGTAAAGGTAGGACTATGAACTCACCTTGATAAGGTAGTTGATTGATTTGAAATTTAATTCAAATGGAAGTAAACAGCCTCGTCACGCAACCTGGGGTAATATGTCAAGTCTTAGTTTGATTGTTTCAAAACTTTATTTCATAAAGTTTAACGTAAATGATTTTGGTTTATTAGTTTGTGAAAATATCGTATCACTGTTCGGGCTATCATAATCCAGAGGTCATGTAGTAAACGTTTGAGGAGCTAGGACACTTTAAATCGTAAATCCAGCAACTCGTCAAAACGTCTACCCAAATAAAAGCCCCTCACATGAAATTCCTTAGTAACGTGATACGTTATAGTTTAAATGATAGGATTTTATCTTTTTAAGTTTCTTCAAAAGCTAGTGGATGATAAATTATGTTAAATATATAACATAATTATTTTATAGTGTTTCGATCGACGAATGATAACGACAAATGTGTCGGGCTTTAATAAAATCGAGTCTTATAATATTTAAATATATTTTTATAATTAATATAAAAATATTACATTTTATACCCTTGAGAATATGAAAATGACAATATATACCCTTGGTATATATTAATTTACAAATTTAACCCTTTACTTTAAATCTTTAAACATTTAACTCCTTAACTTTAGAGTATGGCAAAACAAACCCCTGAAGTTTAACTTTAGGATAATTACATTTTTGGCCCGAAAGTTATATAGTTTCTAAAATTACAATATATACCCTTATGCATGAAATGTTTTGCGTTTCTAGTCCAAATTCCATAATCTTTGTATTTTTTGATCTCAAAATCAATTTGCAGCTTATAGCTTATTACTATAAGCTAAAATAAGTAAGTTTTACGAGCTTGTAGCTTATGAAAAGAGCTTATGAGCTTAAAAATCCAAAATGGGCACGTTTGGTTTAGAAACAATAACCCGATGGGTTAGGGCTTTTTGGATTAGTTTTAATGATTATAAAAGTGATAAGTGAGCTTATAGAAATAGCTTTTAGGATCAGCTTGTAGCTTTTAGCTTAATAGAGTTTACAAAATGGGTTTTTAGGGTTTTATAAGGTGCGTTTGTTTTAGGAAAAACAAACAAGTGGGTTTAGGATTTAGGGGCTTATTCCATGAGATTACAAAAGACACATAAAATCTTATAAATGATCCAAGAGCTTATTGAACAAGTTATGAGGCTTACTTGAGCTTGGATGGGTCGAAAATGGTGGTATGGGTCGAAAATGATGAATATAGGTCAAAATGATGAAATGACTTGGAGAGGAATCAAGAACTCCTTTCTTCTCTTGTTTCTTGGTTTCTAATTGGCTTAATCTTCCTTTCTTTTCTTCTATGGCATGGCTAGAACATGATTTTGAGGTTGTGTTTAGTTTGAATGGTGAGTTGTGATAGTTTGCATGTATGCGTGTATATATATAGTGCAAAAGGAAGAGTAAGGACCAAGTTTGGAAGAAGTGGTGGCCAAGTAGACTTGGAGTGGTGTCCAAGATTAGCTAGGTGTGATAAAGGAGAGCTAGGAGGTAGCATGGAGAGGTGTGTGGAGGTGAAGGGGCGCGGCTAACCAAGGAGGTGACAAGGGTTTTGCTTGGAGTCCAAGGTGGTGATGGAGGTGGTAGGGTGGTTGCTTGGTGGTGACAAGGTGGTGACAAGTAGGTGAAAGGAGGCTAGCAAGGTGGTGTGTCATGGAGAAGGGTGGTTGCTTGGTTTAAACTTGGTTCGAGCTAGTTAGGGGGTGACGGGTTCATTAGGGTTTTTGGATTAGGGTTAGGGTTTTTAGGACGAGTAGGGGCTGAAATGGAGGGAAAGAATGTTTAAATATGGTGCTTAGGGAAGTTGTAACTCATGCCTAAAAGATGGTACAAAATGCCTTAAGAAAATTGGAGGGAAATGAGCTTATTTGAATTCTATGCTTTGTCGGATTGTACTTTGGGCTTAAATGAGTTGTACATTGATTTAGGAGGGAAAAGATATTTAAAAGTTATGTATTGTAACCTTGTACACATGCCTTAAAAGCTTGAACATTTGTATTGTGTGTAAACATTACATGTAGTCGGGGTTTTGATATAAACGTTAACGTTAAAATCCGTTTTGTATTAAATGTTATGAAAGGTACGTTAAATAGATAACGTATGGTAAAATGGTGATTAAAACATATTGCTTGACATATTATAATGTTTACTTGACATAAACGTTGATGAAATTTGCATTGGTAGGTTGCGTGAGCACGTTTACTTTTGTAATGTAAGTTACGTTACATTATGGATGGAATAAAGCAAAAAAATCTTTCCATGAAAATGGTTGCATCTAATTTAATAGATGGAAATTACACTGAGGAAAATTGCATCTAATTTAATAGATGGATAATTACATAGAGGAAAATTGTGGGTTGTTATAGATTGTAAGAAGCCGATGATCTTGTGTTACAATTGCAATCAATTAGGACACAAATCAAATGAATGTCCGAATCCAAAGGCGATTGAAGCTAAACCCTTAAAGTCAATCAAAGAAGAAAAGGTGGAGAAGACATGGATTCATACTCCAACGGCTCGAGCTTACATGATGGCTACCGAAGAAGACAAAGTAGTGCGTGATGTTGTAACAGGTACAATCCTTGTTAATTCTATACCCGCTCGTGTATTATACGATTTGGGTGCGAGTGTCTCCTTTGTGTCTTTCGAATTTAGTAAAAATCTATCCACTCCATCAAACAAACTTCCTTTTCCTTTAGAAGTAGAAATAGCCAGTAATGAAATAGTAGTAGTGTCAAAAGTGTATCACGATATGAAAATAGAGATTGATGATAGTGTTTTTAAGATCGACTTAATTCCTATTGTATTAGGAGCATTTGATATCGTGATAGGCATGGATTCGCTCGATAGGTATAATGCTAATATTTTATGTAGTCAAAACCTTGTTCGGGTAGTAAATCCTCAAGGTTGGGAAATAATTATTTATGGGGATAAAAGGAAGGGCAAATTTAAATTGTGTTCCATGATGAAGGCTAGGAAATATTTGTCTCGTGGTTGTCAAGCTTATATGGCGCATATAATAGACACAAATTTTGAGAATAAAAGTGCTAAAGACGTTCCGGTTGTGAATGAATTTCTCAATGTTTTTTCAAAAGATTTGCTGGGTATTCCACCCGAGAGGCAAGTCGAGTTCTGAATTGATCTTATTCCGGGAGCAACTCCCATCACAAAAACTCCATATCAATTAGCTTCGTCTGAAATGAAAGAGCTAATGAGCCAACTTCAAGAATTACTCGATAAGGGTTTTTATTCGCCCTAGTAGTTCTCCTTGGGGAGCTCCAACTTTATTCATTAAAAAGAAAGATGGTAGCATGCGAATGTGCATAGATTATCGCGAGTTAAATAAAGTCACGATGAAAAATGTATATCCTCTACCAAGAATTGATGATCTCTTTGATTAACTCCAAGGCGCGAGATGGTTTTCGAAGATTGATCTCCGTTCGGGCTATCATTAATTGAAGGTCAGAGAAGAAGATATTCCTAAAACAGCTTTTAGAACGTGTTATGGGCATTATGAGTTTGTGGTTATGCCTTTTGGCCTTACTAATGCATCAGAAATTTTCATGGATCTCATGAATCGTGTGTGTAGGCCGATGTTAGATAAGTCCGTTATTGTATTTATCGATGATATCCTCGTTTATTCCAAAAGCAAGAAGGAACATGAAGCTCACTTTCTTCATAACATTTTAAACTTATCACACACAGAACCTAACTTCTGTATCCTCACCCTTACTCAACGACATGTATCAATCCAAGTTACCACCATCATCTTTTCTCAACCCTTCGATTGAACTCAAACAATACACAACAAACACACTTTATCCTTTACCCTTGATCAAAGCCACCTCATCAATCTAAACTCATCTTATCTTCAACAATTTGGAGATTGTCTTCGTCTCACAACCAAACATAATTCTTCTCATAAACATTACTTTCATTACTTACACAAAAAAAACATAACTTCTTAAACCCTGATTTGCCATATCACCTATCTACTTACCTCTCTTCTTTACCATCTTCTCCTTAGTCTTAAACAAGATCAACAAGCTATTTCCATCTCCTCCATGACATGAATCTTCATACTCAAGACCACATTCTTCCTTATCGACATGTGTCTCATTCAATTTGAAATTCGGGAATTTTAGATTCTCCCTTTCTCTCAAAGTAAAGTAAAGAATATTCCTAAGAAATATTCTACTTGTACACTAACTAGCTAACTTCAAATCTATTGGTGGGTCCTAATAATTCGGTTAGATTTTGAGGTAATACCAAAATACCCTTTCAGAATTCCATCTTTCTCTCTTTTACTATTATCGAATAAGCAAACGCTTTTATTTACTCTTCACCTCAAACGTTTTATCAAAATGGGCTATTTGAGTTGGTTGGACCTTTTGTGGTAAGATGTGATTTAAAAGGTTCATACGTGATAGTACAATTTAGGGGGGTTTAACTAGGTGCGGGTATTTAAAACGGCCAATGAGTCTAGAAGAAAGAAATACATTTAGGATCGCTTTTAGTGGCAGTGCGCACCTGGTGCGAATTATTTTTACTCATTTTTGCGGGTACTTTAGGATAAATACCCACCCTTGGCCTTTGTATTCCTCACCTCTTGCACACCTTCTTTTTCTCTTTTTCTTTCTAATCCTTAAGTTCTAACATCAAGTGTTCAACTTTCAGTCTATTATTTTACTACAATGTGAACACATCTGTTGCAGCGAGCCACAAAAGCTACCTAATCCTCTCTTGTATGTTTTGTCGAGGGTATTTCCTTTCTCATACCCTTTCTTAGTAGAATCGGTTCTTAGGCTTAGGTTAGGACTGGGTTCAACCTATCTTTTATTCAATCTATCAAGTATGTTGAAAGGCGAAGTACTGTTACGTGGGATTCAACTAGATCATTGGGGATAGAGTTGGGGGTTTTGAAAGCTTACTAAGGAGAAGGATTGTAGAGTTTATATGTTAAGTTGAATCACGGGTTCTTAGGGGTGGATTTCGAGGGCAGAATACTATAGGTAGTAACTCTTCTATGTGAGCACTAGGCTTTGTTGAAAGTTGGCGGAGTTAATTTGTAATACGGTTTATAGTACACCATAAGGATTATACTAGGAATAGTATCGGTGTCGTGGATTCGCAACTGGGCGTACGAAAGAACTAAACCTCCTTCCTGAACCAGTATATATCGTGGTGTCTCATCTTCTCTCTTCTCATATCTATCTACTTTTTGTTCTCATTGCAAAGTAGATTAGTACAACACTCAGCTCTTTTGAGACTTGAAGTTTTATAAACTTCAAAGAAGTCAGGAAAACCGTATTCACCCCTTCCCCCGCTACGATTCTACGGTAACTCTAGCAAAAACTATGTGAGGAAGTTTCTTAGAGATCTACATCCTAAATGGAGAGCAAAGGTCACGACTATCGAAGAGTCGAAAGACTTGACATCACTATCACTTGATGAACTTATCAGGAACCTTAAAGTTCACGAATTGATTATCAAGAAAGGTTCTGAAATAGTAAAAGGTAAAGGAGAAAGGAAATACTTTGCCCTAAAGGCTAAAAAGAAATCTAGTGATGAAGAAAGTTTGACTTCCAAAAGTGAAGACGAAGAATATGTCATGGCTTCAAGAAGTTCTTCAAGATAAGAGGTAGGTTCGCGAGACAACTACGGAATGACAAAAATACATTCCAAAGAAGTTGGGGCGACAGGAACGACAAAAGTAATAGGAAGTGTTTTAGATGCGGATACCTGAATCATCTTATCGGATGTGACACCCTGTAAATTTTTGATTAATATTTTAGCCGTTTCCATTTGGTAATTTGAATTTTTAATGTTTCGTTTAATTTTTACGTTTAACCGGGAAGTCGTTCCGTTATTTACAGAGAATCATTGTCGGAAGTGATCCGTGCATCCAAACATCATATTCTTTCGTCAGTAGACGCGTTTTTACGTTTTTAATTGATATTTAAATTTTTAGAAATTTTGTGAAGTCGTTATTCATTTTCGTTATTTGCGTGTTTTGGATATAGTTAGTAACTTATACTTGTGCATGAAACCCTTGAAATTAAATCAACTAGAGCACTATATTCCTAGAATGTTGGAGACCAAATTGGTCCTCCTTTTTTCTCATGCCTACAACCGAATACCATACACCATACACACTTAGGATGCTCATTTTGAAATTTGAATTAAGAGACATGCTTCCTATTTTATAGCTTGAGCTAGTCGTTTACCTTGATACTCATTGGAAGATCAAATTGGTCCCCTTTTTCCTTCCCCCTTTGCTTGCACGACCGAACCACACCACCAACACTACCCTTGGATGCCAATTTTGAAAACATATTACATATAGGTCCAAGTTTATTATTCTTACACATTCATTACTATTTCTCTCAATAGAAAAACACACATATATTTTTCTTTCTCTTCTCTTATTCTAACCAACATAAACACACACACACACACACATTCTTACTTTTCAATCTTTGATCAAAACCATTTGAAGATATATTGTTCGAGGTTGATTCTTGTTATATTCGGGTAGTTTATAAACAACATTTGGGTTGTTCTTAGTTTCTAATCATCTTCTCGTCGTGTTTTCTTGTAAGTTATCTCTTCTTTTTCATAAATGAGTTGTACTCTTGCATTCGTATGATCATTCCAAACAAGGTGTACAAAGCGGATCATTATGAAAATCGCTATACATTTTTCTATAAAACCACAAGTCTCAAGTTTTAAATCTTTTAAAACATAAATGAATGAACATGAAAAATAGTTGTGCTTTTGTGTATAAAAGTTTGTTGTGAGCATTTTGATATATATATTTAGCTATATCATTTATTTGAGATTATCGTATATAATGAGTTTAAATATTGTTGGCAAAGGAATTTAGTTAGATATTGGTTTTGTTGAAAGCGTGAATTGAAAGTCGATGAGGGTTAGGTTTAGAATGGATTTGTTGCGATATTTGCGGC
>BQNB010117166.1:0-21223 GCA_026074375.1 Tanacetum coccineum
AGTCTTCAACAGTATGACTTGACTTATCTGCATGGGCAGACTTGCCGGAAGACTTATGTTGAGATTGGGATGCGTCTTTAGAGGTGCTAGAAGACTTATTTTCCTTTGACCTTGAATCTCTGGAGGACTCAACATCTTTACTCGATTTCTGATCCAGCGGAGGGGTCTCGATCTTTGTCACTATCGTCTCGACTCCTCTTCAATGAAAAGACTTCACCATATGAATCAAAGAGATCTTTGTCAGTGTTATAAGACTCGACCAGTGCATCATAAAGCTTCTTTTTGTAGTCAGCTTTATCATATGACTTGTTCTTCTCCATCTTGTCTATCAGTATCTTTGTAAGCTCAAACTCGAAGAGTGATGTGGCTTCCTCATAAGTAGACGTTGGTTGTGAAGAAGACCTTGTCAAGACTGCAGCTTCTACTGATTCTGTGACATTTTTCTCTATCACAGGATTTGCAAAATCTGATACTGCCTAAGGAGGAATCTGAGGAAGTTAAGTGTTGACTTCTTCCTTAATAAGAGCTCTCATTGATGTGTCAACAAGTTCTATGTAAGCATTCTTCTCATCTTGAGCTTCTTGTCTGCAGTCCAAATTATGTGCTAGAATGGCCTTGTTTATCGCTTCTCTAAGTTTGTTATCCATGTAACGATCAACTATAGCAGGAATGGAGGAAAGAGCTTGAGCATACTGGTCAACTTGCTTTATCTCTGACAGATCTTTTTCCAGGTTGAAGACTCTTTCATTAAATTTGAATACATAAGCGAAATCTAGAAGTGAAGGAAATGAGGTTGTAGCTTCAGAAGTTATTAGTGTTGGAGTCGGTGTTGCTTGTTGTAGAAGAGGATTGAAGGAACGAGTGCTTTATCTTTGACACATCATTTTCCAGGTTGAAGACTCTTTCATTGAATTTGAATACAGAAGCAAAATCTAGAAGTGCAGGAAGTGATGTTGTAGTCTCTAAAGTTGTTGGTGAAGGTGTTGGTGTTGCTTCTTGTTGTAGAGGATTGAAGAACGGAGGTGGTAGAGGAATAGTTGTAGTGAAACCGGATGTGTTTTTAGAAACTGTCGTTGCATGACGAGCTAAGGTTTCCATCAATGAAGTAATCTCATTGTCAGCTAGAGATGGATTCTCAAGATTTAGGTTCTTGCTTGTAAAATCAGAGGAGAGAGAATAACTTTGTACAAGTTCATCAGCCTTCTATATGTCATGGACCGGAGTAATATTCACATGAGCGTCTTCCTCTACTTGCTCAAATCTTGATTCTGTCTGACTCAGTTCTATCACTATCAGTCTCTTCATCATCGTCATTCGGGTCATCGCCTTCTTGTTTATCATCATCATTAGCATCGTCATCATCATCATCATTACCATCATTATCATCATCACCTTCATCACTTATATCATCAGAATCATTTTCATCATCTTCATCTTCATCTTCACTATCACCCCAAGACTCTTTCTCACTTTTAGATTCGTATATGGGTACATCAGGAACCCCTGGTTTAGTACCAGAGCCTTTATATGTACTAGAAGACTTTTGTTGTTGTTCATCAGGAACCTTTGACTAAGTGTCAACTCCATCACCTGAGCCACTTACGTGAGAACTGTGAAATTGTGTCTTGTTTTTTTTGGAGCCATCTTAAGTTGTTCAACTTCAGTTAATGCAACCTTAGATAATACAGCTAATCCTTTGGCTTCTTTGTAGGTTGCTTCTTCTTGTCAGACTTAGCCACCTTAGCTTTAGTAGCTTGAACAGGCTTCTGCTTGAAGCCAGCTTAAGTCTGGTACTTTTAGTAGCTTGAACAGGCTTCTGCTTGGGTGATGAGGCAGGATCAGCTTTCTTTCGAACGTACTTTGGTTTTGGAGCTTTCTCTCCATAAGCAAAAGCGTAGTATGTCTTGTAAGCATTGGATTCCAACATTGCTTGGTTTGTTAATTCCTTTGGGAGAATGGCACCATATACTTGAGTATCTTCATATCTGGAGATACATCTCATAGATGTAAACATGGTGTCATCTCGAGCAGTGTGCCAAAACATCTTATTTCTTCTCGAAATAGACTGATCCTTTGACATGAAGTAATCGATGATGATCTTTGTGAATCTGGGATATGACATCTTGTTTGTCTTCTTAGCATCTTTGTTTTCAATCTGGAACAATAAATCTTCCCAGAGTAGATACACATAATCGATATTCTTCTTATGAAACATGCCCCAGAGGATTTAAGCACGAGACTGACGAATCTTGTCCATTCCAATTTCTTTGCCACTTAAGCACTTATTGATGATGGTAGCAAATGCTCTCCATGGTTGATGTAATTAGTCAACATTCACATCAGTGAGATTGGTGATGTCCCTAGTGTGCCTAAGATCTTTGATGAAAGAGAGAATGTCATTATCTAGAGGGAGGTCTTTAAACTTTTGTAGTGGAATCTTAAGGCAAAACTAGAGAATTTCTTGGAATATATCAACATCGAGAGAGACTTTCTTCTTATTAATAGTGAATCTGATGGATGACTTATGAATGGAAACTGTAGCCCAAAATTCTTGCATATAAATAGCAGGAACATTTACAGTGATTAGGAATGCACGGTAGAAAGAAGTCAGAGCAAGAGCATCCAACATGACTTGAAATGTAGCTTCTTTTGGCTTGATGTCTGTCTTGAGTCTCATGTTGCATTTCCCGAACTTAAGATAGTCCGCAGGGGTAACAAGAGCATCATCAAGGGCGTTCTGTTGAGCTTAAGTGGTATTCACGATTCTACTAAGATTTAACCAATATAGTTTATACATATAACCAACTTTATATATAACACACTATAATGCCTTTGATTGTTGAATACTTAAGCTTGATTCATGTTGTGATATCATTTTAATGATTAGGCTCATTAAGGCATTTAGCATTATTAAAAAAGATCTAATCATCTGAAGGGCAACTTAATTGGGCATAATGTGAAAGGCATTAAGACAACTGAATTAGTGTTTTGGGGAATCCTATTCAAACTAACATGTAGAGAATAAGGTAACCTAAGACATGTTCGGATATCCTTGTTGAACCTAGATATATAGCCTACTTAACTTGATTAGATTTCATAATTAACCAATTTTAATTAGCTACCTAATTTGAGTTGAAAATTGCCTTTAGAAAAATTCAATCTTGAAATTCCTTAGAATCTATTGCTAAATCGCCTCTAATTGAGGACTATTAAATCGCCTCCTAAAGATGATTGTTAAATTGCCTCTTTAAAGAATTGCTAAATCGCCTTCTAAATAAGGTTGTTAACTCGCCTTCTTAAAAATGTTGTTAAATCGCCTCCTTAATGAGTTTTGTTAAATCGCCTCCTAAGGGCTTGTTGTTAATTCGCCTCCTAAAGGGGTGTTGTTATATCGCCTTCTGAAGGGAGTTGTTAACTCGCCTCGTGAAAGTGTTGTTAACTTGCCTTCTGAAAGGAGTTGTTAACTCGAATTCTGAAGGCGATGTTAACTCGCCTTACACAGGCAGTTGATAACTCGCCTTCAAAGGCACTTATTACCACAAACATAATTTTTATGAAACAAGACTTGTTCAAATAGCATAAATTTTAGATGTTTACCACATAGGATCATTTATAAAATCATTTAGCCATCGAATCATCAAGAGTAATAAAAAACAAGTATATATATTCATTTTGATACATTCATGCAAGAAACAACAAACAAGGTATGCCTTTAATGGCTCCAACACATTCAAGGATTCATAAGTACACTTTCCAACACCCACTAAATATCAAACACCCAAATTTTCGCACCAAGAATTATCATTAACACATTCATATGATATCCAAACTAAAAATTGCTTTAATCGAGTGTTCTACACTCCTAAATAAACAAAACCCCTCACTCAATTTGGGTTTTTACCCAGTTTTGATTTTGATGAACCCTAGTTCGTTATTTAGGGTTTTCGAGATCAAGTATGTGTTAAAATTTAATTCGTTTGAGAGATGTGATGTTAAGAGTGTGAAGAACAAAATTTTAGTTATACCTTTTGTTTAGAAACAGCTTGAAATGAAGGTTTGTGAGATGATGATTTTGAGTTTCAAGTTGGGAGGGAAAAGAAGATTTTAAGTATGTGTTGTGTGTTAAAATGATAGGGAGGGTAAAAGTGTTATAAAACAAGTTTTGTTTTTGACACTTTTGCCCCCCTCTAGTTTAATATCCTATGTAATTTGTTCTTATAAGATCTAATAGGCAAGTAAAGTTTAAAAATTAACACAAATAGTCCCTAATGTTTTTAACGAGCATACCTAGAAACTTATATTTGCACATATATTCCCTAAAGGCATAAACACATAATAGTTTAGGCTCACATAAGCTGAACTTAATTAACTCCCCTTTAATTATTAACCCATTATTGTTTGAAACCTTTTCCTTTATCACAAACCTGATTTTATGAAGAAGATGTTTGACATTTTCTCCCCCTTAAACAATGACCCGTTTTCTATTTAAAGAGATATAGTCATTGTTTGAGTGGTTAAATGTCTTTGAAAAACATTTTTTGATGAAGTATTGTTTAATTTAGAAAACTAACACCATGAAAAATAAGATTTCTCTTATTTTGACACATAAACGCACTGACACGTACACTTATGAAATACAGGAAGCACGGGTTGTGATGCAAAGTAATCACTAGCCTTTGCATGGTCATAAAGTAGACCATGCCCGAGAATAAATTCCCGTTATGAGGTCAAGTTTTCTTTTTGAAATACTTGCCTTTAAGATGATGACCGGGTTGCTATCTGAAATAATAGCAAGCCATTTTTTGGCATGTTTTGAAAACTTTTGAACTTCTGCTCGAACTTCATTTACAGCCTCGTATCATTATTAAATGACATTTATAAGGCCGTAAATGTTATCGATTGTCAAAAGACATGCCAGAGATTTTTTTAATTTTTTAATTTTTTATATTTTTCTGATTTTTTTAATTTATATTAAAGAATTTTTTATATTTTTCTGATTTTTTTAATTTTTTATATTCTTTTTGAAAAATTTATATAAAAGAAAATATTTTTGTGTTTTTATGTTTTCTTATGTACATATGATACAGGATATGAGTTACCACCATCACTCGTTCATTTCCTCTGCCATACGTTTCAACGTTTTGGAGACATGCTTCTCATATGGAGCTTTTTGATCAAGAAGTTGAATCTTTCTCTTGGAAAGGGTTTGGTGAAGATGTCAGCCAGTTGGTATTCAGTCCGGTCAAAGTATAGCTTCACGATTCTATTTTCTACTTGCTCCTTTATGAAATGGTAGTGAACATCGATGTGCTTGACTTGTGAGTGTTAAACATTGTTGCAGCATAGAGCAATCGCACACTTGTTGTCGCAGTACAGAGGAATCTTATTGAATTAAAAGCACATAATCTTGTTAGTTGTGAAACTCATCTATAGGTTTGGAAACAACAACACCCCCCAAGATAGAGTAATATATTCGGCCTTTGTACTCGAGATGGCAGTGCACTTTTGCTTCTTTGAAGACCAGCTAACAAGTTTTTCACCTAAGAATTGAGCACTTCCTGATTTATTACGTCTAGTGTCCTGACACCCCACGTGATCTACATCTGCATATGTTGCATATTTTGTCATAGACATACCGGTATCCTTCGAGTACCAGAGACCCATGTTAATGGTCCCCATTTCTGTTATCCAAAGATCGCCTAACAGACATTTAAGTGATTTTTTGGTAGCCTTTGTCTGATACGGGCACATAGCACATAAGCAGACTGCATGTATAAGGTCAGGTCTACTGGATGTAAGATACATAAAGGATCTAATCATGCCACAGTAAAGTTAGCATCAACTTGTGTCCCCTGTAGATCTTCATCCAGTTTACTTTTTTCTACTAAGGGTGTGTCCACAGAATCAGTAGTTAGCATACCATATTTTTTTAACAATTTCAGAAGCATATTTAGATTAGGTTATAAAGATGCCTTTGGGACTTTGAGAAATTTGTAATCCAAAAAAGAATGACATTCGCCCCATCGTTGACATCTTGAACTTAGTGGTCATCTAATTAGCAAACTCATTACACATGGCAGTATTAGTGGATGTAAATATTATATCGTCAACATAAATTTGTACCAGTAATAAGTCGTTGCCAGCATGCCGTATGAAGAGTGTTGGATCAACTGCACCTTTGGAGAAATGTTGTAAGATTAGGAAGCTTGACAGCATGTCATACCATGCATGTGGTGCTTGTTTGAGACCGTAAATGGCCTTTTTTAGCTTGTACACATGCGATGGGTTGTCCTGATCAACAATCCTTCTGGTTGAGAAACGTAGACCTCTTCTTTAAGCTCGCCATTTAAGAATACCGTTTTGACATCCATTTGGTAGATCATCATATTCTTATGAGCTGCGTTTGCTACGAAGATATGGATGGCCTCTATTCTATCAACCGGTGCAAATGATTCCTTGAAATCGATTCCCTCTTCTTGCCTGAATCCTTAAGTAACTAGTCTAGCCTTATTCTTTAGTACCTTGCCAAATTCATCCATCTTGACCTTATAAATCCACTTTAGTTTGATGAATAACACTTTATCTGGACACGACACCAATTCCCAAACTTCTAGTCTTTGAAATTCATGAATTTCTTCTTACATCGCATCGATCCATGAAGGTTCGGTCATTGCTTGTTTGAAGTTCTTTGGTTCTACAGAAGTTAAGAATGCATCAAAATAACACCACATGGCGTCAGTTTAGAGTTTCTTTCTTGTAGATATAGAGCGAGAAGGATCTCCGATTATATTTGCTATATGATGATTCTTAGTCCATTTACCAAGGTGTTCAAATGGAGTGTGGGTTTGTCTCACATTCGATGATGACCCTTGAGAAGTTGATTCTTCATAAGGAGATTCATTAAGTGGATCATCACGAAAGATTTATGTTTTTGGTGATTCTTCAAAACCTTGAGAAATGTTTGGAGATTGTTCTTGTTCTTGTGTTGATGGAGTACTTAATGATGGAGCATCCTGGTCAATGGAAGTTGATACAGGAGAATCGGCTAAAACCATAGCTCTTAGAGCAGCAACTTCTTGAACTGGAGAAACAGCAATAGATAGAGGAGTGAAGTATTCATCAAACATAGACTGAAACAAGCGATCACAATCATCTCTTGGTGGTAGAATACAAGGTTGTTGAGAAATAGGGTTTGAAACGAGTCTTGAACTGGATGTTGCATGAGTCATAGAATGAAGCCCGGGTCCTGAACTGAATTGTTCAGAAGCCATTAGCTGTTAGCTCATCGAATGTCACATGAATATTTTCAATAATTTTCTGGTTCTTTTATGTAGATCAACGCTTTCTTTTGCGGGCGTGGTAACCAACGAAAATATCACAATGTCAACTTTGTGCATCTAAATTACCAGATGTCATTGTCATTAGTAGATAACAGAGTTTACAAAGACATGTAAAGATGATAATCCGGTTTTCTTAACTTTGCATAAGCCATATGGAGTTTTGTTTTATCGACGGCGGATTAATGAACGGTTTTGGGTGTAACAGGCCGTATTGATTGCTTCGGCCTATAAAAATACTGAAGCTTTAGAAAAGTGATTAACATTGGTAAGAGTAGATACTACAAGAGTTTTGTTCCCTTTGACAACACCATTCCAGCTGAGTTGAGTGCTAGCAACAATGTTTGATGCGAGATGCCAACAATTTCCATAAAATTTACGAAGTTCTGATTGACACTTCGGTCAATTATCTGTTCGAACATACGACAGTGCATTCAATAACTTGAATATTTTTTATGCACTTAATGATGGCCCCAGGAGATCACTTTTGTCCTCAAAAATTTGATCAAGCCAAGTAAATCTTGAGTAATCACGCCATCCACTAAGATATACCTTTTCTTGTTAATACCCGCCACACGCATTGGGCCACACAAATCCATATGCAAAAGATATAGTTTCTCTTGGTTAGTGTCTCCAGCTTTGGGTTGATGAGAGGATTTCTTGCTTTTTCCTAATGCACATGCTAAACACAAATGATCTTTCTGAAATATAAGCCTTGGAATGCCTCGTGCAAGACCGTCTTTAGCTAGCTTGTTAAGAGTACCGAAGTTGATATGTGATAAACGACGATGCCATAACCCTCTAGTCTTTGACGCTTGGATAAAACAGATCAAGATGTTTTTAAGCATGTCATCAAGAGAAATTGTGTACAAATTTGTGTTACGGGATCCAAAAAGTAGATTAACACCTTCTAAATTACAAATAAAGCAAGTGTTTTTCCAAAATGCAACTTCAAGATCCACATCGCAAAATTGACCAAACAAAAATAGAGTTATGTCCAAGCCCTCAACAAAGTATACTCTTGAAATAGTAACTTTCCCAGTTGAATCCCCATACCCCAAAACCTTGCAATATTATCGTTCCCGAACCTAATTGTACCCAGAAATTTACTAACAAAGTTCATGAGCTGAGAGCGGTTCCCTGTCATGTGTTTCGAACATCCAAAGTCCAAAACAAGAGAACAATTTAGACAACCTGTCATGACAAGAATAAAAAAAGATGGAATCTATAGAATTGGATCCCAAGTATGAGTGGCTTCTGAGTGGATAACAATCTTGGGGGAGATTCTACAATCTTAGCTTTTTTACTCGAACCTATATTTTTAACATTTTGGGTTTCTGCTATAGACTTTAAGCTCTGGTTTTTGTGATTCAACTGAGTGAGAATTGATGATTCTAAAAGGGCACAACGTTAAGCTGAAGTGATCTAGTTTAAAGGGCAACGAAATTACCAACTAATTGAAAGTTCTACCTGTTGGTTTCCACTTAAATCCTACTTTAGTAAATACATGACCCGTAGGTTTCTAAATATTTTGTTTTTTATGTTTCTTAGCAGATTTAGCACGGCTATTCACATTTTCCACAAAATCAAGAATACACATATCATGAACACATCAAAAATAGATTTCTTACAAGTAGCACAAATAGGTTTAGAATTCACATTTAACAGTGAATGCTTAACATTAACATCACGAATAGGTTCAACAACATGATTCTTTTTATTAACTTTCATAGGTTGGGCTTCTACTTTATTCTTCATGTTCCTACTTGGTGTTTGTGAGATCCTATCATTCCTTTTATTGCTAGTAGGCTTTGATCCGCACTTACTAGAAGAACACTTCAATCCTGTAGAAGACAACACAGGTGTGTTAGAATCTGATGTGTTCGATGACTCTACATGTTTAATGTTTCTTAAGGATGTGAGCGGTTCAGCAAACCTAACTTTCTTGACCTTGTTTTTTAGTGTGACAACAACCTTTTTTACACTAAGATTAATCGCATTACGACATGTATCTCGAACATATACAAGTAACTCCTGAATTTGTTGGGCATGCTTACCGGCAAAGTCTAACTCTTTATCTAAAGGTTGTTCTGCTTTAGCTTGTTTGACTATTCCCCTAAGAATATCAGCTTGTTCCTGAGTGTACTTAAGGTAATCGATGTGAGCTTCCCTAATTTGCAATAACCTAGGAGCCAAAGGTTCTAAATCTAGCTTGAACATTCCTGGAACAATAGTGTTGGCAGATGGTATTTGTGTAGCAATATCAACAATTTCTTTTCCTTTTACTTTTCGTAAATCGTTTTTCAATGACGTTATAACAAAAGCCTTATCTTGAATTTGATCTTTTAAATCCTCATTCTCTGTAGATTTTAAGTTCAGTTTATCAATTAAAGAGTCACTATGTTCTTTAGTATGAACACGTGTCTTTTTAATTGAGTCAAACTGCTCTTTAAAAACCTGTTTAACATGATTAATTTCATTACAAAGACGCTCGTTTTCCGAAAGCAATTTTGCCGTACTATTCTCCAGTTCTACATTTTTGGTCTCTATTTCACAATAATCATACTTTACATTCTCTTCCTTGGACTTTTCTCTCATTGATTTTATAATATCCTTCAACTTACAAATGGTACTGTCTTTGTCTTGAAGCTGAGCTTTCAAATCATTATTTTCAAAAAATTTTGGAATTTTGAGAGCATTTTGATTATTACAAGATTCATATTTTTGAAAAATTTATTGATTAAGTTGTATTGACAGTTCAAGAGAAATACAATGTTTTTCAAGTTGTGAGTAAATTTTCAAAAGATCATTAAACGCATTTTGTGATTTCAAAAGATCAGCCTCAAGATTACAAGATTCTTTTTTCTTTCCATCCATATTCACAGATTCACCAAACAAGGACATAGATTTCATCACAATTAAAAGAACATCCTGAGACATGATTTGTTGTAAGAGTCGATCATTTTCCAAAAGTAATTCTTTCTTAGCAATTTCCAAACATTGTTTGTCGACTGAAGACTGTTGAACAACAACGTCCATTTTGTCAAAAACTATCTGTATTTTCATTATTTCATTTATAAGATCTCTATCAAACACATTGAAGATGTCTTTTAAAGATTTAAAAAATGGAATAATTTCATTGTTAAAAACAGCTTTCGTATGTTCAAACCCCCATTCACCTTCTGTACGAGCATCAGGTGTAGTCCTTATCTTCACCACATTGTCAAACCTGGCAAGGTAAAATTTAAGCTTTTTAAGGCTTTCATTCACCAAACTAACTTTAGGAAGTTCCTTAGGAGCTTCTGTTAATACAAATAATGTCTAAAAACGTTATTTATATTTTTCGACCTCTCATTGTTTTGATAATAACAAAATGTAAAAACATTTACGATAAAAATAAACGTTCACAAATTATTAAGTGTGAAATTTCATTTCTAAGATTAGTGATCACTTAAGGTATGGACAAACAAAATCATTAAGCATGATTAGTGATCAAGAAAATATTTTTCTCTTAATCCTCACTTTTAACTCTACAAAAGTATTTTATTAAAAATACATTTACAAAATATTTTCTAATTAAAAGAAAAGTTTTATTAAAAACTTAAAATTTGAATTTCAAATTTTCCCCTCAAAATGGAAGGTTCTATAACAGTTACAACCTTCACCACAAAAAGACAAAAACAGGAGCGGAGTCTATGGGCGGCCCCCATATATATCTGGGACCGCCGGGACCGCCCACAGATGACCGTTGGGATTTCCTGTCTATAAATACTGCTCCATTCCCAGCAGAAAAATATTCCTCTTTGCACGAAATTTTTCAGTCTTCTCTCTCTCTCTCTAAAACTTCTTTCTCTCACTAAAACTCTTGATCACTAACATATTTAGATCTTGTTTCAAGTGATCTAATCTTATCTTCTTCATCTCATCTCTCCTCTCTATCAAGTGCAAGAGAAGAACACTTGTATTCGTCAAGAAACAAAGTGTTGATTAGTGATCTATCCTCTCTTCTTCTAAGTTCCAAACCTCCATTGTATTTATCTTGTGTATTTGTGTGATTCGGATATTGTGTAGATCCGATAGTGTAGATCTTGTGAGTGTGTATATCTTGTGAAGTGGTAGATTGGTTCTAGCTAAGATTAGGACTCGACATCTAGCTTAGTGTCGGAAAATAACGTAAGCGACGTGTAAACGGTTTTCTCCGCCTAAAGGGAGCTTGTTGACATAGTGAAATCTCGAGTCGGATACTCGGGGAGTGGAGTAGGGCGAAGAGGTGCTTCGTAGCCGAACCACTATAAAATCTTGGTGTCTTGGTTTGGTTGTTTCTTTCCTTATCTCTTTACATTATTATTGTTGTTATCTAGTTTTAGTTTAGATAGTTATTGCTTGTTCATATTGTGAATTGGTTAAACATATAACTCGGATCTAAACATTTTTGAAAGCAAACTTTTAAAAACAAAAACGAACCTGTAAACTATTCAACCCCCCCTTCTAGTTTCCACAAAACCTAGATATGGTATGAAATTCGAGTCAGTTGCGCTTCATTAATATTTTGGTTTTTCCAGCATCCTAAGCTGCAGCTATCATTGGCCTTCCGCCTTTATACCATGTTGCATTCCTCGGTCGCTTAGGCTGAGTGCATTGTCTAGCCATATGTCCATCACCTTGACAGTTGTAGCATTTAACAACCCTTGCCTGTCCGCTTATATTGTTTCCCCCAGAGCTAGTAGCATTACTCTTATACCCAGTACCCGAATAACTTTGACCTTGTCTCCCATGTACTTGTTGCACTGTGACATGCCATCTTGATTAGTGGCCTTCTGGTTTCTTAGATTTCCGTGGAAGTTCTTGAAGTGGATTTTTGTTGAAGGAACCTTGAGGAAGCTACAGCAGTTAGAAAGGCCATTGCTTTGTTGAGACAAGCAATTGGATCATCTCTTGGAGAGAATACAGGAACATCAAAACTTGAGTCCATAAGAGGTGACTCAGTCATTGGTTGTGTAGTAACCTAAGGTGATGGATAAGCAATTTATAGAACAGATGAGGTTTGATAATTCATTTGAGACTGATATGGATATGATGATGGAACGGATGAATGATTGAATTAAGGTTGTGATGAATAAGTAGATGGAAGGCAATGTTGATTGGATGAATTTGATACCAAATTGAGATGGTGAAAACTTGTGTTAAAGCTGAGAATTGTTGTTATAAAGACTGATAAGTGTTATAGTGTGGTTGGTGTCATCTGCTGATTTGTACAAATGCAGTTTTGGATATATCTCTATTTTCTCCCTCCTCCGTTTTTTTGTTGTTGTCTTGTGTGTATTGTTTTGAGAGATTGTGATTTGTGGAAGAGTGGATTGAGTTATTGTGAGTAAAGTTGAAGACTCCGATC
Source organism: Tanacetum coccineum (assembly GCA_026074375.1). Lineage (NCBI taxonomy): Eukaryota > Viridiplantae > Streptophyta > Magnoliopsida > Asterales > Asteraceae > Tanacetum > Tanacetum coccineum. The sequence goes on from BQNB010117166.1 coordinate 12,730, forward strand.
TCATGCAGGCTTATTATTGTACGTGAGAGCGACGATCAGAGGGGGAGAGATAACGAGATTAGAGAGGTGATGGGTTTGTGTAGAGGTGATAAGACTTTTAATGGGGAGGCGAAGGAGACTGTTGGTTGAGAGAATAGTTGTGAGTTGGAAAGGTGTAGGGTTAGTTTGGAGAGGTGACGAGAGTGGAGATTTAGGAAGTGGTGTTTAGAGATAGTTGTTGATGTGATCGCTGTGACTATATTGGACGAGTCTATGTTTCTTCAGTTAACTGTTTTATTTTTGAGCTAGTGTTAAAGTTTAAGGTTTAAATGGCCTTCTTCGGTTTGCTTGATTTGGGTTGGTGTTGTCTCTTTCGGAGGTACTATGGGCTTGTTTCTAGAGTTCCTTGTGGTTTCGGTACTTTTTCTGGTTTGTTTTAAACTCCCCGTCCTCGACTCCGCGTTATAGGGGGTGTGAAAGAGTATTGAGAGATTTTTTATTTTTTTTAAATTTTTGAGAGTCGGCGATCTGTTTTGTCTTTTTATCCATCTTAAAATTTTTGTGGTGGTAGATGAGTGTTGGTGTGTATTTGCTTTGAGTTATTTCGGTTTTCTTTGGTCTTGGAGTGTCATGCCTTTGTGGTATTGAGTTTTTAAGAGATGTGGTTGGACGTGGAGAATTGGTTGGCGTGGTGTGTGAGTTTCTGGAGAGAGAGGTGATGGGAGGAGCGTTATTTAGTAGATTTTTCCATATGTGTTGAAGTGTGAGTGTTGTCGACGTCTCTGTTAATCTTTTTTTATAGTGGGTGATGGTATATGATTGGGCATTTTAGGTATTAGTGGGGTGGAATCGTAGATTGGATTGGTGGTTGGATTAAGGGGGTTTGTTGGAAATTTTTGTATGGTGTGTTTCTGAGTTAGAAATTTATTTATGTTGAATGGTGTAGTATATGGCATTTATTTTTTCTTTTTTACTCCAAAATTTGCTCAAATTTTTTTCTGTTGTTTATTTGTTGATTAATCTTTTATTTTATGTTTTTTTTTTGTTAAATTTTTCTAATATGTTTGCTTGTCAAGCCAATTGTATACTATGTGTGGCAATCATTTTGCTAATTCCAAGATCTTTCAGTCTTTTGTTCCGTCCTATACGCTTTTGTTTTTTCTCTACCCAGTTCACTAATAATCTTTTCTAGCTTCGAAGAGTTATTCTGTGCTCCGTTATGGTGAATTATTTGGTATTCGCTGTTTCTCTATGATTGGAAATTGGATGGGTGGTGGGTAGTTTCGTTATCTGATGAGTAATTAAAGCTGGAGACGGGACGATAATAATACTCTGATTCGTAGGTGGTTGAGTGGTAATTAATATGGTATTGATATATTGTTTTTCTTAGTTGTGAGAGTGGGGGGTAAGAAGTATTAAGGGTTTGGGGATTTTGTGTTGTGAGAATTACGTAGGGTAAGATGTCAATTTTGGATGCAGGAGAAACTAAAAGGGTAAATATATAAATGTAAGGTTAGGGTGGGATTGAGTCCGAAAAAAAAGTAAGGTTTGGGTGGGAGTTTCAGGGTCGTATGTGGTAAGGGTAAAAAAAATTAGAATGTAGATTAGGGTGGGGAGGGGGGATAGTGGGGGGGGTGTCGGGGGGGGGGTGGTGGGGGGGTGGTTGGGAGGTTGGTAAGAGATGATGGGGGAAGAGAGGCTGGGGAGTTGTGGAGGATGGGTGTTGTTTAGGTGGGTGAATGTAGGAGTTTATTTCTCTGGCATGTTTTTTAATGTAAATATTAGTATTTTTTAGTTTTATGATTGAATAAAAAATAAAGAAGTTTAAATAAACTGCGTTTTTAAAATTTTTTTAATATATTTCTAAGAATTTTGTCTTTTGAATGAAAAAAAAAAAAATTTTATTATTATTAATTGGATTTATTATTAAATACATTAGTTGTTATTTTATTTTTTTTCACTTGTATTTTAAAAATATTGTGAGATGCTATTCATTTTATTATTTTTTTTATTTCATTGTAACTTTTAGGCTTATTGATTTAGTTTTCTTTGTTTTTTTTTTTTTTTTCTTTTCTTTTATTTTTCGGTGTTCGTATATAATTTTTTGTTTTTGTTTTTATAGTTTAGTGTTTTTTTAAGATAACATACCTGTTGCAAGAGTAATTAAGTTTTTTAATTTTTTCACCCCACCCATCTCCTCAATTTTGGGTGTATCAATTCATCGCCCAATCAACATTGCTCATCTTAATAATTATTTCATCACAACCATTAATTCAATCATTCATCCGTTCCATCATTCTTATCATATCGAAGTCTCAAAATGATTATTTCAAACCTCATCTGTTCCATAAATTGCTTATCCATCACCTTAGGTTACTACACAACCAATGACTGAGTCACCTCTTATGGACTCAAGTTTTGATGTTCCTGTATTCTCTCCAAGAGATGATCCAATTGCTTGTCTCAACAAAGCAATGGCCTTTCTAACTGCTGTAGCTTCATCAAGGTTCCATTAAACATTAATCAAATTAGAACTTCCTCGATTCCTAGATACAATGCCACGATTCAAGATGGCAGGGGTCACAGTTGCAACAAGTTCATGGGAGGACAAGGTCAAAGTTATTGGGTGGTACTGGGTTCAAAATCAAGAAGTAATGCTTCTTTTGCTCTGAGGGGGAAACAAGTTATAATGAGGACAGGCAAGGGTTTTGTTTTAAATAAACTGTTTACTATCTGTCAAGGTGATGGACATATGGCTAGACAATGCACTCAGCCTAAGCGACCGAGGAATGCAACATGGTATAAGGAGAAGGCAATGTTAGCTGAAGCTTAGGAAGCTGGACAAATTTTAGATGAAGAGCAACTCGCATTTCTTACAGATCTAGGGGTTCCAGACGGTCAAGCTGTTCAGACAATCATTCCAAACACTGCTACCTTTCAAACTAAGGATCTTGATACTTATGATTGGTTTGTGTGATATCCGATGCACAAGCGGTTATTTTGGCATTATTTATAACTATGGTTTCTGAATTTATCTCAGTTAGGTTCTCCTTCTAACACCTATCTTAATGATATGGAAAATCAAAGTATGTATGCAATGCAGGATTTTGAACAAACACTAGCTGTGGATTTTACAAATAATGAGATGCATAGTGATAGCAATATCATTCCGTACTCTCAATATTTACAAGAAACACACAGGCAATTGTTCAAGATACTCATTTATAGGCACAACAAGATTCAATAATTTTATCTATGATAGAACAAATGTCGGAACAAATGATTAATCATGTAAATAATTAGGAAAAGGCTAATAAGGAACAGAATAATGAATCTGTAACCGTTGAGCTAGAGATGTGAGAGATTTGAGTGATTATAAATGAACGACGTCATTACTCAAAACATCTTTGTAACAAACGCCTTCTTTTATTCTATTAATATCGATTTAAAGTATATAAGACAGTTTTATTTTTTTAGTAAGTACTGTTGTGTGGGGTTGGAAAGATGATTGGATTCTCAAATGGATTATATGTTGTAGGGAGAATCTTGCACTGAAAGTAACAAGGTGTCAATGTTTGGTTTTTTTTGTAGTTTTTGACTCACTTAGAGCAACACAAAATATTTTTACCAAAAAACCAAATCAAAGAAAGAAAAGGGATGGTTTGTGTGTATTACTAAATTAAAAATATTAAAAATATTCACTGACGTTTTTTTAAATAATTGATATTATAACTGTATTTTTTAATAATATGTAATCCAAAAGAAGGAAAAAAGGAAGATTATTTTTGATTGGGAAAACAATTTTGATTATAGAAAAAGAAGAAGTTAGTAAGGGTTTAAGAATGATTTAAAGTGTTCAAGAATTTTATTATATATAGGGGAAATTGATATTATTCTTTTTTTTTAATTATAATAAAGTGGGTTAATCCTACTTCTAACATATGCTCTTGGTAACCTTCTAAGCCACAAGACTTTATATGTTTAATATACTTAATAACAAGCTCCTAGGTTATCCATATCTTTTGTTTCATCCTAATGAATGCTCAGAGGATTTTAAAACCAATCATTGTTTGTTTGGTTTTGTTTTGTATGCTGATAAACATGTTGCTATGCATGTGGATTGATGTGAGGGAAACATTGATTTTGGAAGAAGAGAGTCAATCAAAAATGTCTGAAAAATCAAAGGATCCAGAGGTTATTAATAAAAACATTTCTCATAAACCTATTGATTATGAAGTTAAATAGACTAACTGACGATTTTGGGAAACGTTTTACTCCACAACAAGAATTGTCGGCTAAACAAGCTTTCTGGTTGCGTATGTCTGATCCTACCAATAAACCTTCTGATGCATTACCTGTCAAAATTGAAGCTCCTAAGGAACTTCCTAAAATAAGCTTGGTGAATGAAAGCCTTAAAAAGATTAAATTCCACCTTGCTAAGTTTGACAATGTGGTGAAGGTAATGACTAATAACTAATGGCTCGTAAGAAGGTGAATGGGGGTTTGAACATACAAAAGCTATGTTAAACAATGAAACTATTCCATTTCTAAAATCTTTAAAAGACATCTTTAGTGTGTTTGATAGAGATCTTCTAAATGAAATAATGGAAGTAAAGATAGTTTTTGACCAAATGGGGGATAAAAAAAGGGGGAAAGGGAAAAATGCTGCTGTTCAATAGTCTTCAGTCGACAAACAATGTTTGGAAATTGCTAAAAAAGAATTACTTTTGGAAAATGATCGACTCTTACAACAAATCATGTATCAAGATGTTCTCTTAACTGTTATGAATTCTATGTCTTTTTTTGGTGAATCTGTGAATATGGATGGAAAAAGAAAAGAATATTGTAATCTTGAGGCCGAGTTTTTGAAATCACAAAATGCGTTTACTGATCTTTTGAAAAGCCACTCACAACTTGAAAAACACTGTATTTCTATTGAATGCTCAATACAACTTAATCAAAAAAAATTCAAAAACGTGAATCTTGTGATAATCAAAATACTCTTGAAATTCTAGAATTCTTTGAAAATAATGATTTAAAAGCTCAGCTTCAAGACAAAGTCACTACCATTTGTAAGTTGAAGGATATTATAAAGTCAATGAGACAAAATTCCAAGGAAGAGAATGTCAATAATGATTATGGTGAAATTGTGACAAAAAATGTGGAACTGGAGAATAGTGTGGCATAATTGCTTTCGGAAAATGAGCATCTTCGTAATAAAATCAATCATGTTAAACTGGTTTTTAAAGAGCAGTTTGACTCAATTAAAAAGACACGTGTTCGTTCAAAAGAACAAAGTGACTCGTTAATTGATAAACTGAACTTAAAATCTGCAGAGAATGAGGATTTAAAAGTTCAACTTCAAGATAAGGTTTTTGTGATAACGTCATTGAAAAATGATTTACGAAAAATAAAAGCAAAAAGACATTGTTGATATTGCTACACAAATACCATCTGCCACCACTATTGTTCCAGGAATGTTCAAGCTAGATTTAGAACCTTTGGCTCCTAGGTTATTACAAAATAGGGAAGCTCACATAGATTACCTTAAGTACACTCAAGAACAAGCTGATATTCTTCGGGGAATAGTCGAACAAGCTAAAGCAAAACAACCTTTAGATAGTGCGTTAGACTTTGCCTATAAGCATGCCCAACGAATTCAGGAGCGACTTGTATATGTTCGAGATACATGCCCTAACGCGATTAATCTTAATGCAAAAAAGGTTGTTGTCACACCCAAAAACAAGGTCAAGAAAGTTAGGTTTGCTGAACCTCTCACATCCTCAAGCAACATTAAACAGGTAGAGTCATCGAACACATTAGATTCTAACACACATGTGTTGTCTTCTACAGGATTGAAGTGTTCTACTAGTAAGTGCGGATCAAAGCCTACTAGCAATAAAAGGAATGATAGGATCTCGCAAACACCAAGTAGGAACATAAAGAATAAAGTAGAAGCCCAACCTATGAAAGTTAATAAAAAGAATCGTGTTGTTGAACCTATTCGTGATGTTAATGTTAAGCATTCACTGTTAAATGCGAATTCTGAACCTATTTGCGCTACTTGTAAGAAATCTATTTTTGATGGTGTTCATGATATGTGTATTCTTGATTTTGTGGAAAATGTGAATAGCCGTGCTAAATCTGCTAAGAAACATAAAAAACAAAATATTTAGAAACCTACGGGTCATGTATTTACTAAAGTAGGATTTAAGTGGAAACCAACAGGTAGAACTTTCTCTATAGTTGGTAATTCGTGCCCTTTCCTAAGAAAAACACTTCCACTCAGTTAAAACACAAAAACTAGAGCTTAAAGTCTATAGCAGGAAACCCAAATATGTTAAAAATGTAGGTTCGAGTAAAAAAGCTAAGATTGTAGAATCTAAGAATGCTAACAACTCGGAACCCAGTCATACTTGGGGATCCAATGCTACAGATATTGCATCGTCTTCTTCTTTTGTCATGACAAATTGTCTAGATTGTTCTCTGGTATCTAGACTCTGGATGTTCGAAACATATGACAGGGAACCACTCTCAGCTCATGAACTTTGTTAGTAAATTTTTGGGTACAATTAGATTCGGGAACGTCAATATTGCAAGGATTATGGGGTATGGTGACTATCAGCTGGGAAATGTTACTATTTCAAGAGTATATTACGTCGAGGGGCTTGGACATAACTTGTTTTCTATTGTTCAATTTTGCGATGAGGATCTTGAAGTTGCATTTCGAAAAAACACTTGCTTTATTCGTAATTTAGAAGGTGTTGATCTACTTTCCGGATCCCGTGACACAAATTTGTACACAATTTCTCTTGATGACATGCTTAAAACATCTCTGATCTGTCTTATATCCAAAGCGTCAAAGACTAAAAGCTGGTTATGGCACCATCGGTTATCACATCTCAACTTTGGTACTCTTAACAAGCTAGCTAAAGACGGTCTTGCACAAGGCATTCCAAGGCTTAAATTTTAGAAAGATCATCTGTGTTCGGCATGTGCATTAGGAAAAAGCAAGAAATCCTCTCATCAACCTAAAGCTGAAGACACTAACCAAGAGAAACTATATCTTTTGCATATGGATTTATGTGGCCCGATGCGTGTGGTGAGTATTAACGAGAAAATGTATATCTTAGTGATTGTTGACGATTACTTAAGATTTACTTGGGTCAGATTTTTGAGGACAAAAGATGAAGCTTCTGAGACCATCATTAAATGCATCAAAAATATTCAAGTTCGTTTGAATGCCGATGTCCGTAATTTTCAAACAGATAATGGAACCGAATTTGTCAATCAGACACTTCATGAATTTTATGAAAATGTTGGCATCTTGCATCAAACATTTGTTGCCCGAACTCCTTAGCAGAACGACGTTGTCTAAAGGCGAAACCGAACTCTTGTCGAAGCTGCTCGCACAATGTTAATATTTTCTAAAGCTCCATTATTTTTATGGGCCGAAGCAATCAATACAACCTGCTACACCCAAAACCGTTCATTAATCCGCCGCCGATACAACAAAACTCCATATGAGCTTATGAAAGATAAGAAACTGGATTTATCATTCTTTCATGTATTTGGTGCACTCTGTTATCCTACCAATGACAATGACGACCTGGGTAAATTAGATGCAAAAGCTGACATTGGTATTTTCGTTGGTTACACGCCCGCAAAGAAAGCGTTCAGAATCTACAACAAAAGAACCCAGAAAATTATTGAAACAATTCATGTGACATTTGATGAGCTAACAGCAATGGCTTCTGAACAATTCAGTTTAGGACCCGGGCTTCATTCTATGACTTATTCAACATCCAGTTCAAGACATGTTTCAAACCCTGTTTCTCAACAACCTTGTATTCCACCACCAAGAGATGATCGGGATCGCTTGTTTCAACCTATGTTTGATGGATACTTTACTCCTCTATCTATTGTTGTTTCTCTAATTCAAGAAGTTGCTGCTCTGAGAGCTATGGTTTTAGCCGATTCTCCTGTGTCAACTTCTATTGACCAGGATGCTCCATCATTAAGTACTCTGTGAGTCCCAAACTGAACAAATCTTTGCAGCCTGATAAGGGTGATAGCCAACTTGTATAAATACAGATTGACTACAGAGAAAACACTGACTATGAATACTTATTGTATATGCGGAATCTTCATAATAGTATTAAGAAGAATAATGAAAAACTAAACTTTGATTTCTATTAATCTGCTAAAGTGATTACAGATTACTAACTATGATAACTAATGTTGTGGTGTGAATGATATTGGAAGTGATGATTTTCTCTAAACCCTACGGCCTCCTTTTATAGGTTAAGGAGTCCAAGTAGGTTACAAAGACTAGTAATACTTTCTATATTATTCTACATCAATACTATTAATGGTTTCCATAATTCCTAGTCAAACCATTCAATATATTTAATACACATTAATGCATTTGGTTTGTTGCAGGACAAGCTGCGTTAAAAGCGGAATCGAGCAAAGTTGCTAAACACGAGAAAGCTTGTTTAGAGAATCAACACGT
>BQNB010117168.1:0-21222 GCA_026074375.1 Tanacetum coccineum
TTTCTCCTTCTCGAAGAAGCCAATGCTTTTATAGCTATCGATGACGAGCCAATTTCATGGGAAATTGATGCTACTTACTATGATCCGGAGGGTGATGTTCTCATTCTCGAAGCACTTCCATCGCTTGGAAACTCTCTGATATCAAGGGTGTTGATCCAGAGTTTTGTACTCACAAAATCCTTATGGAAGAGGACTACGAACCAACAGTTCAGAGTCAAAGACGGGTAAACCCAAAAATCCACGACGTCATCAAAAAAGAGGTTGAAAAACTTCTTGACGTCAGACTAATTTATCCGATCTCTGACAGTTCATGGGTAAGCCCGATATACTGTGTACCAAAGAAGGGTGGCATAACCGTCGTCAAGAATGATGATAATGATTTGATACCAACTCAATTGGTCACGGGGTGGATAGTGTGCATTGACTATAGAAAGTTGAATGAAGCCACCCGAAAAGACCATTTCCCATTACCCTTCATGGATCAAATGCTCGAAAGACTCGCGGGAAACCAATACTATTGTTTCCTCGATGGCTTCTCAGGTTATTTTTAGATTCCCATTAACCCGAAGGATCAAGAGAAGACAACATTCACTTGCCCATACGGAACGTTCGCCTATCGTCGCATGCCTTTTGGGCTATGCAATGCACCCGACACGTTTCAATGATGTATGATGGCAATCTTTCATGACATGATCGAAAAGACAATGGAAGTGTTCATGGATGACTTCTCGGTCTTCGGGGATTCTTTCTCTACATGCCTATCCCATTTGGAAAAAAATGTTAAAACGGTGTGAAGACACCAATTTGTCCCTAAATTGGGAGAAAAGCCATTTTATGGTTAAAGAAGGCATTGTTCTTGGACACAAAATTTCTAAGTCAGGAATTGAGGTCGATCGTGCTAAAGTTGAAGTTATAGCCAAGCTCCCTCACCCAACTACTGTGAAAGGTGTCCGTAGCTTTCTTGGGCATGCCGGTTTTTACCAACGATTTATTCAGGACTTTTCAAAAATTGCCCGTCCTATGACTCACTTGCTTGAAAAAGAGACTCCATTTTTCTTCTCAGAAGAGTGTATCGAATCCTATGATAACTCAAAGAAAATTAATGAGGCTCAATCTTAATTGCTCCTGATGGGACTGCCCTTTGAGACTAATGGGTGATGCACGCGACTTCGCAATTGGGGCGTCCTTGGGCAAAGGATAAAAAACAAGCAGTTTTTAACCATATACACTATGCTAGCAAGACTATGAACGAGGGCTCAAATCATCTACACTCGACCGACAAAAGATCACTTGCCGTGGTGTATGCTTTTGGGAACAATTCTGTTCAATATCTATGTTATGTCAAAAGCATAGTGTATACAGACCATTCCACCATTAAGTACTCTCTTTGCCAGATAAGTATGAGAACAAGGAAAATAACTGAAGCCATTTTTCCTCTGAACCCTTTGGATCTATGCTCTTTAAAGATGATAGTACCCCTGGTTGGCAGGATTTTGCAAACTACCATGCGGGACGTTTATTGTCAAGGGTATGTCGTCCCAAAAGAAGAAATAAATTTCTTCATAGATGTTTAAACATTCCTTTGGGACGACCCTGTTCTGTTTAAAAAACTGTGCTGACCAAGTGATCAGCGATGTGTTTCGGGGCAAAGAGCTTATGACATTCTCAACGCTTGCAAGTGGGACCCACTGGGGGACACTATGGTTACCAATTACAAGCAAGAAAGATCTTTGACTCCGGATTCTAATGCCCACCATCTACAAGGACTGCCCACGACTTGTCGCCCCTATTGTTGCATTTGTCAAACGTCATAAGGAAAAAATTACGCAACGTGATGAAATGCCACAACACACAATCAAGTTTGTGAAATCTTTGACATCTGCGGGCATGTTTTATGGGGTCGTTCCCGTCTTCAAGAGGGAACAAATACATACTCGTGGCTGTTGACTACTTGTCAAAATGGGTTGAAGCAAAAGCGCTCCCCACCAATGATGCCCGAGTTGTCTGTAAATTTTTGAAAACTCTATTTTCTCGATTTGGTGCCCCTCGTGCAATCATCGTGATTCGCGGAAAAACCCATTTATGAATGGACCACATTTGACAAAGGGTCATGCAGAAATACGGAGTCACTCATCGTCTCTCCACCGCGTATCATCCACAAACAAGTGGACAAGTTGAGGTATCCATCGTGGTTTTGAAAAGGATTCTTGAAAGGACCGTGGGCGAAAATCGTGCCTCTTGGTCGGATAAATTAGATGACGCACTTTGGGCTTTCCGCACAGCTTACAAAACACCATCGGGTGCCACTCCATATCGTTAGTGTACGGGAAGGCATGTCATCTACCGGTTGAGTTGGAGCACAAAGCTTACTGGGCCCTTAAGCATACAAACTTTGATATCAAAACAGCGGGTGATCACAGAAAAGTTCAGCTCAACGAACTTAATGAACTTCGTGATCAGGCTTATGAAAATTCTTTGATTTACAAAGAGAAAACAAAGAGAATTCATGACTCCAAGATTAAAAACCGCGTTTTCAACGTCGGTGATCGAGTCCTCCTCTTTAACTCTAGATTGAAGATTTTCTCGGGCAAGCTTAAGACCCGCTGGAGTGGACCATTTACTGTAACCCAAGTTTTTCCATATGGCACTGTCGAGTTATCCCAAAACTCTGGGCCGAATTTCAAAGTGAATGGTCATCGTTTGAAACACTACTTTGGAGGGGACATACCAACCGAGGTTGTCCCGGATCTCCAGACGTTCCCCACGGACTAATAAATTCGGGGGACGGGTCAAGCATAGCGACCTTAAACAATCGCTTCATGGGAGGCACCCCATGCTTATCAGTAGTAGTAATAAATAAGTGTTTTGTGTGAAGAGGCTCACATTTTCCATTACCCGTGTTTTGTCCATGTTTTGTGTGTTTTGTGTTGTATGTCCAGGATTTCCAGGATTGTGAAGACTCTCGTGCTCGCAGTATCCCACATGGTTTCACATCCTCAGCTTCATTTTGGGAAATCCAGTATCCAATCTAATCGACCTAACGTTTTATCTATTGGACACTTAATAACGGCCTTGAATTTGCGTAGAAACCCCTTTGAAACATCGAGGACGATGTTAGTTTAGTATGGGGGGGGAAATCTTCGATTTGATTTTGTGCAGTCGTTGTTATCAGGTAATCCGTTTTTACCACAAATTTTTGCAACAATCCAAAACAAAAAAAAATGAAAACATTTAAACTTTCAAAATATAAAATAAGTGTTTGTCACCAGTTTTGCCTTTCCTAATGGTTGGAATCGTAGAATAATTTTTGACTCGATCGGGGTGTTGCGCCCTAGCTAGTTCCTAAACTACCGCTTGTAGGCTAAAGCTTTCACGAAATTTATCGTTCGAATGTTAATAAGGTGAAGAACAAGAAGTGATAGAGTTAAATATATGTTTATGTGATGAGCAAGCATTCTTCTAAAAAATTATATGAGTATACTTGAGGCTTTTTCTCCCATTCGCTTCCTAATCCACCCTAATCATAGTGCTCATTTCAATTCAACTAAGTCAATCAATGTTTTAGAAACAAGCTTCAATTTGTAACTTGATTCTTTAAAGCGAGATTTTTCTGTTCGATGAGTAATTTGAAAGTTAAATGCCAAAGAGCATGAATGACATATGACGGAAAATGCATGAATATTAGAATTTATTGCACTGAAGCATACGATTTGATATATGGAGCATAGTAAAAGATGTGTCGTGGATGTCCCACTCCGCTAACCACGTGGTGGGGGGTTCAAAACCTAAGACATCTTTACTTATGGATTTGGGTGTTGTGATATCTCATCCAGGAAGCCAAGGTCCTAGGTGAGGGTTCAAACTAGCTACCTATCCTTAGCCATTTTAGGAATGACAGGTGTTGATGTGATTTCCTACTACGCTAGCAACGGAGGAGGGTTTTCTAAACTAAGAAACACGGTCGTTGGTTGTGATATTCCTACTAGGAAAGCGAGGCCTGGGTAGGTGTGCAAACTTAAGCAACGCATTCATGGCTTTAAGAATTATATTTATAATAATGACAGATGTTGCAAAGTTTACAGTAAAATTTCGTTCTTTAAAATCAAGTTACCAAGGTCTAATAAGTTGTTGCTTGAGTCTTTGATTTCATCTTTGAATCACGACTATAGAAATAAGTTATCTATGCTGAGTTGACATGAGTCACACAATTTAAATCATATAATCATGTAGGGAGTATTAAAAGTTCCCAAGAATGTATGAGTGCTTAGGCATTTTCGATTTCTATAGAACAAATGATCATGTTAATTGCTAGGTTTGGAACTAAGCTGAAAAATCGGGACCTGAATATAATCCATACAGACTCCGGTGGATTATTCTTATCGGACGCTTTCATTCTATGATCCAATGATGTATAAATCAAGGAAGTCTCACAGGTAGTCGAGAAAGAAAAAGGCAAATCCAAACCTATTCGGGAGCTTCAAAGTACAAATGACAAACTGGTGGGAAAAAGGGACTTGTCGAAACTATGATTTTTCGTTCACTTGACAAAACATTCGCTACTTTTCTAGGGTTCTTGTCGAGGGGATTGAGACCTCTTAGTTTCGTAAATGTTTATTCATACATTGCGTGAGGACACGGCAATACCTTAGTATGGGGACTTTGGTATGAGTTTTAATTACACATACTTTACCTTTAAAAAAAGTAAAAATAACCAAAAAAGACTTAAAATGCCAAAATATGCTGTTTTGCTAATTGTGTTGAGCCGACGGATATCACAGAAAGGACGAAAAACGAAGCCAAAACGACAAAACCGGACACGGAATGGAAAAGCTGGAAAAGACACAGTCAAGTCCAAGCTAAGTGTCAAAAAAGTCAACCCAAAGTCAACCCCGACAAGCCGAAGCCAAAAGTCAAGAAAAATAAGTTTAGGGACTAAACTTGTTAAGTCCCTAAACTTATTTAAAGAGGAGAAAGAAGAAAAGAAAGAGAAGGGTCCATTCTGCCAATTTGCCAAAGCTGCCAAAGACAACTTCTTATACTAACAAGGACGGGTGATGCAATTGCAAATATAACCCTTGGGGGCTGAAACTGCCAAGTTCCCAAACTTTTAATTAACCAAGGACGAAAACTGCAAACAACACATACACCTTGAAGGGCCAAAGTTGGAAAACCACCAAACTTTTGGCCTGTCACCCCTAACCTTTTTATAACCATTTTTTCCCGCCCTTTTCAAACCCCAACGAACTCACGGGTTCACTTCCTCCCCTTTATCTGCAACCCAAACAACCCATGGATAATCACTTCCCGCTCACCCATACATTCCCACCAGAAAATAAACCTACCATGAGGCCAATCCCACATTTTCCCATAAAACAAGGCCGAATCAAAGGCTAGGCTGATCCAAAAGAAGCACAATTGCTAATTTTTTCAAATTGGGGCTTGGGGATTAAGACTTTGAAGTCTCTCACAGAAGAAAAACACCTTGCAAGAGCTGAAGACTTAGCTTGTAGTATAAATAGGACCTTAGTGTAAGCCATAGGGGGATAGCTTATTTTAGTTAATTACTTTTTAATTCAGTCAAATTTATGTTTGTTTCAGCTTATTTACAGCTTATTTCAAGTTCCTTGTACTCCTTTTAACAATTAATGAAGTGTTGAAGTTTTTGAGAATTAATACCCGTTTTAAGTCTTCCTTGTCAAAATGTTTAAATTACCTTCATATGTGTCAAAAAGCTCTTAAAACAGCTTATTAATAAGCTATGATCACTTAACAAGTTAATGAGCTAAGTAAAATCTGGACTTGTACTTAAAATCACTCAAAATACCAAATCTTGTTACTTTGGATGATAAGCCAGGATTGGATGGGCTTATGGACAATACCAGCTTATTTCTAGTAAGCTGGAGCTTGTAGATTAAGCTTTTACTAGCTTATTTGCCCTTGTTTAGAACAAAAGGCTTGGTAAGTTCTCAAGTTCCATTTTTAGCTCAATTTTTAGCATTTGCTTATTTATAGCTTATTAGTGCTTATTTTTCCTTTGGTATGCTTATTTATGCTTATTATGACACGTTTTTGTTTTTAGTACTTAAAATATAGGTGTTTAAGTGTAAATTTCATTGTGCAAGTTTTTACCAATTTTCAGTCAAAAATGGCTTGTTAACTGCCATTTTGAATTCTAGTTTATTTCAGTGCTTATTTGTTGTTGATTTTTGCTTATTAATGTCTTTTAATGTTATTTAACTTACTGCCTTCAATATCCATGGCTTAATTCACCTTTAGTTAGCTTAAAAGTCTTTTGACAGAATTTAAAGGGGTGTTTGGGTTTCCGTGTGGAAAACACGGACAAAAATGGTTTTTTATGGGTTGTGGTCACAATGTTAGATCAAGCTTGACGTTTTTAAGCTTATTCCAACCTGTTTTCCAAATCTTTAAGCTCAAAATTGATTTCAAGTTTTTTTAGCCATTGTTGAAACTGTGGTTTTTTAAAAGAAAGCTACAAGAGCTTATTTCATAAGCTCTTGTAATTGTGAGTTGTGGTTTTAAAAAGTTGTGTTTTTGTGTGATTAAAACAAGCTGTTAAAGACCTATGGTCAATTGACTTGTTGAGTCAAAACCGACCAAAAATTTAAGCTGTCATCATTTACAAAAGCAAAAAGTCCTTTTTTCAAGAGTAAAAATCAGCCGGTTTATGAGTGTTTAAGGTCTTAAAACTTAGTGCACAACAGTCCATTTCTCGTCTCTAGATCTGTTTCAACTGTTTTTTTCATTGAGCTTATTTGACAGCTTAACTAAGCTGTCAAATTAGCTTGTTTTAGCAGTACTTCTCCCTGGTGCTAGGGGTGAACTTTAAGCCACCATCTAGCTTTATTAGTTCACCTGAGCAAGGAGTTATTGGCTTCTTTCTAAAAAAGCCAATAAGCTCTTTGTTAAGTTCCTTCAATTTCAGTCCTTACAAGCCCTTTGGATAGTATTTTTACTCAAATGTACCCTTTTGGACCTTTTTGCTTAGGCATAGTATAGGGACTGCTTATTTTCCTTCTTGGCTTATTGAGCTTATTTAATGAGCTTATTTGATTCCTAGTAGCTTATTTGGTTAGATTGTTAAGCTGTGTTTGCTTATTTGCCATTTCCTTGGCTTATTTTGTGTAAACTGTCCAATAGTTAAGCCCTTTTGCTTTTTAGCTTTGTTTAAGTGTCTGTCAAGCTTAAGACCTTTTTGAGCTTATTTAGTTGTCACAATTTACCTTTTTAGTGCTTATTTAAGATGGTAGGATAATGCCTTTTAGCTTATCAGTTTAAGTTTTAGCTTAAGCTTCCAAAAAGTCCAAAAGACTTAAGCATTTTAGCCTTTAAGCTTAGTTTAAGCTTCTGTCAATATAAGCTCTTTTTAAGCTTATTTAGTTTATACCTTTTAGCCTTAACGTGTATCTTAGTTAGTTTAGAACCCCCCTTTTTAGCTTATTAGTTCCAACTTTAGCTTAAGTGTCCAAAAATGACCAAGACTTAGCTTTTTTAGCTTTAAGCTCACTTTTAGCCAACTGTCGTTTTTAGAAGCCCTTTTTAAGCTTATTCTTAGCTTTTCAAAAAAGGTGGTAGTTTTGCATGATGTTAAGCTCAATAAGCTTAACAACTTTTGGTCACAAGTTTTTCCAAAAAAAAAAGAAAGGGAGTACAAGGGGTGGACCCGGTGAGCAAGACTCGACCCGGGTCTCTACCCTCGTACACCTCTCTTTTATACACTTACCGCTGCGCCCTTGGGACTTTTTCATTAAAGTCCCAAGTGGCTTTGTATATAAGGGAGTTTTCACCCTTATATGTAATAAGCTGTTTACAGCTTATTTAGGGCTTATTTATAAGCAAACTTTTTATTTCTTATTTTTCGTAGGTTAATCATAGTGTCTAGTATTTTTAGTAAAATTTTCAGAATTTTTCAAAGTCGTTTAGTATTTTTTACAATTTAATTTAGTTAAAAGTTTAAAAAATTCATAAAAAATACAAAAATTATCAAAAAAATATTTTTCTTTTTTAGAAAATTTTCCTTTCAGTATTAGTTTGTAGGAAAAATATAAAAATTTTCGTAGGGTCATTTTTGTAACTTTTTAACTTTTAAAGAACGGGGTCGGGTGCGGTTTTTGTCTTGACTCGTTTTTGGGTCAAACGACCTCCGTTTTCAGTCTAGTCTTTTTCATTCTTCGTTATTTGTCTCATAGAGTAGTTTAGAAGTGAAAATTTCTTCGTATGGTAATTTTGAGATTTTAGGTATTTGCCCTTTGTTGGATTCCCGTGCTTCGTATTAGCTTTAATTACTTATTTTTAGGTTTATCATAAACGTTTTTGTTTGTCATTGTTTAATTAACTATCCCACACTCTCAAATCCTTTTTTCTAATTCAACCTCCAATCTTCCGACTGTATCGATTCTCAGGCCGCCTGGTTGGGAAAAAAGCCCGGGAAAAGTTGTTCCTACTTCTCGGATTTTATTGAATATTTGTTTTTAGATATTCTTACTATATATATTTTATATTTTATTATATATTCTATATATTTTAAGGTGTAGTTTGGCATTCGATCACTCATTATTAGATTACCGGTTCGAAATTCCTCAAACTATTGCTAGCTGAAGAAAGGAGAATATTTCGAACTTAAAGACAGCAGAAACAAAGTGCTTTCGGGAGAAACCCGATTCATTTTTATTGTTTTCAGCTTTTAATTGTTTGTTGCATGAGCTGTCTTCCCAAACACTCTATACGGTGTAGCGAACCCCTAGGCTTCGGTGTATAGAGTGTTAGACGTTATCGTTTTAAAAACTTCATATTTGTAATTTCCGCTATAATTTAATTGTTTTTACAGGAACCATACGACGTATCCTAGGGTTTGGGATACGGCGTATTGATCCCTGTACAGTTGTGTGTTTAATTGTTTTCTTGTACCATTGTAGCGAGATAGAAATTGCACTTGTCTTCTAATCCTTTATGCAGGACCTTGCTGAAACTATGATATGGTATATTCTGAAAAGGACATGTGATGAACTTATCCAGGCATGCTGAAGCCCTAGTCAACACACTTTTTGCTCAAGAACTCATCTTGGAGAATTTTCACGAGCAAAACATCAGGGAGTTTTCCGTTCTAATTCTATTTCTTTTATTATTTAATTGTTTTATCTATACAAAGAGGACATTGTATAATTTAAGTAGGGGGTGAAGAATTAGAACGTACTTGTCTTCTTTTTTACAAAATAACATGCTACGAGCTTAAAAGTGCTTAAAAATAACATGCATGACTTTTGTAAAAATCACTAGTTACATTACCTAGCGCACTATAACCCTTGATACATATTGTGAGAATTAAGCCTATTCCGTTTCCAACTGTCTACCAAAATTCTACAAAAATATGAGTGTGTCGGTGATGTAGTGGACTTTAGAACTTGACATGGTATATCACTCGAGACCGCCATAATGAGTACTATGGATTTAGATGGAAGAACATGTTCAAATGATAAATTTCTAGGATTAAACCAAATAGCCTACATGTCGTAAAAATAACTAACCATACTGGTTAGTTAAATCCCGTGTAACCCTTGATTACTCTCATTTTTAGAGTAAAATCCCCTAGAACAACCTGTTGAGCCATTCCTTTCTTTTGTACACCATATAATATGTTTTGTTACACCTTTGCACCTTAGCCTATCGTGTAGATTAAGCCTATTTCTCTAAGTTGCTAGTTGCTTTCGTGTAAAGTTTTGTATTTCCTGTGTCAAAGTGAAATTTTTCTATCTCTGTAATGGTCGGGAAATTGCACAATGCAATGGTAAAATTATGTAGCTCGTAAGTTTCGCTACTTTCGCAATTATGAATCATGTCCGAAGGAAAATGTTACAAGGAAAGATTATCCGGACGACTTATGAAAGTGAAGACGGTGGAATCAAACCGAGGTTTATCATGGTTTGCTTTTAAAAAAAATAAAAATAAAAATAAAAAATAAAAAAATAAAAAAATTAAAAAAAGAGAAAAAGATGCCATAGGTGGCAATCTCACTTTATATTCGGCTACCACAAGTTCTTTAATTCTTGGTACATTTGTCAAATCCAGGATGGGAATGGACATACTTTGAGTTATTGAGACTCATGCATAATCAAAGTTTCAAGTCACAAAATAGGGTTCCACAATTAGTCTGTATTCTAGGTAAACGCATTGTTCCATTCAGCACGGGGTCACCAACTTCCCTTATACATCACATACAACACAGATCTTCGGCTTTTATAATTCATCTTTCCTTCAGCATCAAGTGGAGTGTTAAATTTGGATAGGAAGGATCAGACCAATCATATAACCAAAGATCGAAACTCTGTGGTTGTATTCTGTTCCTTTCTGGCTCAAAGCAGTCTCGCACCACGCTCTCCTTTCCGGATGATATACGAATTTCACTGTTCACTAGTCACTCAAATAATTCTAAACATCTACGTTGTTTATGTCTAACTCCTTTTGATTGCAAGAAATATGTTGGAATCTCTTTGATCATGGGGTGGAACGACAACGACTTGTGCCGTACCAATAATGTCTCCCACATTTTGAGAGCAAAAACACCCGCTCCTAAGTTCACAAGTCATGTGTCGTGTATGCTTTTGTGTATCTTAAGTCTGGCGGTGATGCGTAGCTGATTTGGATATTTCTCTTTTTGCATCATAATATGCCAATCCCTTGTGAGAAGCATACAGTAAACACGAAGTTTCTCACTACTTGGGTAAAGACGATCGATGCATACATCAGAATTTTTGCTTTCACACAGTTGAATGCAGCTTTGCTTTTCCATTCATCAGAACTTTACGTTCATTTGAAGTCAAGTCGTCAACTAGGTTGGCTTCTCTTTGAGAACATCGATAAATCAGTCGGTATTAGCCGGAGACATGACCTAGAAATTGACGAATTTATGTCAGAGTCTTGGGCGATGCCCAATCCTTGATGGACTCAATCTTAGCTCGGGTACAGTAATGCTTCACTAGCAATCACGTTGACGCGAAGAAATTGTCCCTTTGACAGCCAAAACTCGCTTTCAAAACTTGGGTACAATTCATCATCTTACGAGCACTCAAAAAGATTAGCGCTTAAGATTATTCTGCTTTTATTCCTTGGTCTTGGAGTAGATCATGATATATCACATAAATATGGATCAGAATTTATCTAAAAAGTATGGTTTGAACACGCCAATCTGAAGTCTATGACTATGCGGTGGAGTTTTTGGTTCAATCCAAAAGGCATGGAAGTTAGTAGTAGATAACGAGTCTAACAAGTCTTTGGAATGTCCCGTCACGACTTGAGTTGGTGGAAGAGAGCTCAAGTTGATCATCGAGTAAAACTTGATCCTTGAAAGTGATCAAAAAAATCGTGATGATTGCTCGGAAGTGGATATCGATTCTAGTCAACAGTCGCTTGTTTAGTTGTGAGTAGTCGATACACATCCGAAAAGATCTGTCTTTCTTTTTGACAAACAAGACCGGGGCTCCCCATGGTGAGGAACTCGGTCTTATGAAATCTTCGTCAGAGAATGGTTCTTGTAGTTGAGTAGACAAATTTTGCAGTCTCTGACGATTTGTAAGTCTATATGGGTCATGCACAGGTGGCTTGGACCAGGGACCATTCGATGGAATTCATAGTATCGTTGGTGGTGGTAATCTGAGGGCATTTCTGGAAAGGCCTCTAGAAATTCCTGCCAGTAACACTCTCACGTGCTTTCTAGCTGCTTGTCTTTTGTTTGACGTTCTTTCGTTACTTGTGAGAAAATTAGGCAACGTTCTTAATCTATTTCTGAGAGTTTTAGTGAACGTATATAATAGCTCAAATTACACTTCTTTTCTTTTGCCAACTATCACGCCTTGAAACTATCAAAACTTCATTCAAATAGGGAATACGCACATCTTTTCATCACAAACTAGATCAACCGCATGAGATAGCAACCCAATCCGTGCGATGATGAAGTCAAAATACAA
The DNA here is from genome assembly GCA_026074375.1 of Tanacetum coccineum. Classification (NCBI taxonomy): domain Eukaryota; kingdom Viridiplantae; phylum Streptophyta; class Magnoliopsida; order Asterales; family Asteraceae; genus Tanacetum; species Tanacetum coccineum. The sequence goes on from BQNB010117168.1 coordinate 11,979, forward strand.
GTGTCTACACGGAGTTTGGGTAATATGAACTGGGTGACTAACAATGTCGTGTAAAGCCCTCGAAAGCGCGATAATTGTTTTAGAATTCTCCCATCGGCTAATTCGACAACATAGTTAATGTCTAAAGTATCTTGGTTTATATCAAGCAAGGTACTAAAATTAGTCGACCGATACTATCGATCTGGTACCGAATCAAATAACACATTAAGCATATGGTTTTGTGAGAAGAAAGATCCCATGACGACATTTGATCGGGGTTGCGTTACTCCTCACCTAGCATATGATCTTTCCTCTTGTTCACCAATTTCCGTTTATAGTTTGTTTCCCGATTTTTGATCTTTCCGTATGGGCAATCCTCTGTTGTGTGACCTTGCTTCACATAAATCAAGTTAATATCTCTGATTCCTATTGCCCTATGAGTAGAAGTAGTGGAATTTGAAGCTTAAATCTGGGTCAAAATGCCAAATTTGATACGTTCTTTACATGACGTGCCTGGCACTTCATGATGAAAAGCTTTCCCCTTGTTGTAGAGACGGTATGGGTATTATCATTTTCTTTCCTTGTTGACAGCCGATATTAGGCTATTGCGCATATTATGACTTAAACATTCGGGTCTTTGACTGTGGTTGCTGTGACCACGGTTGTCTCTTGGAGTTAAACTCCAAACATTCATTGTTTCCGCTCGATTTTTCACAGCATAACCTTTCAAATTTGGTCATTGAGTTGAGTGTAATCCGAACAGATCTGGAGTCTCGTGGGTTCTGCAGCAACATATTACCTGGAGTTATCGGCAGATGACTCAATCTAATCTCTCAACTCGCGTCCTTTCCTCAAGACCCTTTTGGTGCCAACTTAGTCAACTCTTGAAAATCTAGGAGTCTAAGTAGCCAATCCATGTTCTTCACGATCAAATTTATTAGCTCATACTCCCATCTTTTAAATTAATTTTAGGCAATACTACTTTTGCATTAACTTCATGATTTCTAATGATTGGGCAAATGGCATTGTTACCAAACGATCTCTTATGCCGTTCCACCATATAGGATGTGCACAACGGTGCAAGTACGCCTAACTTAACTTGGTATTTCTTCTAGACAATTACTGATGTGAATACAGTTATCCGTTCTTCTCAATCCAGCCATTCTCATGACAGAAACTTCATTCTGAAGTTGGGTGGGTGGACATCATGAAGTCTTGGACTATACAAATGTAGTAAATTGCTTCGATACTCTACCTAATTCTCATTTGGTTTCATTTTCCACCATTTCCATTTTTCCACCATTTCTCTTTCCACATTTAATTTTTTGCCAACATACGTTTTGCTTTGCTTTCAGCTGAAGCGTGTTAGCATTCACGGGTATGCCTCATAAGTAGCAAGCGCTCTTCACTGTCGGTTAATGCGTTCCTTCGAGATTGCTTCAGGGTCATTCGGATCGTGTGATAGTCCTGTTCTACATACAAGACATAAACCTGGTGAGATTTATAAAAAGGACATGATAGAAAAAGTTTTGCAAGAAACGGATAAATACAATACCAGGACGAACATGGAGAGAATCAAATAAGCTTTTTCCTATTATATATAAAAGCATCAGTCGGTTACAAATAATCCCACTAATAGGTACTTGATTATGCAATTATTGCCAATACTAAATCTAGCCCTAAACCATCAGTCTATGTCTACCTAACCATGGTATACAAAACTTAAGGGTGGAATCCTAACGATTATCAACAAATGACTCCAACCTCCAAGTTTCTGAGAATGTCATCAGTCACTACAACTAACGAAACTCCTTCTCTGAGCAAGGAAAGTGCCATGTGATGACCGAAGACTTATCGCTCTGATTCTTCGATAACTAACCAAGCTCGAACTTTAGGTTCTCCCTATTCTAAAATCTAGTCTATCGCCACACTAGCGCTTCTTGCTAGTACCAAGAGACTAGCGATCTCGTCGTGCATACTGCACTAGCTTTGAGCCAGTATCAAATTAGTAATCCTATCAAGAGGAACCTCTGACATGTAGTGAACTATATCATAAATTGTATCCTCAAGATCAGGAATACCTCCTCTAGTGGACTCAGAAATATCACCAATAACCAATGGATCTACAACGATCTCCCTCGTGCCTACTGCACTAGCCTCTGCCTCAAACTGATCCTCATCCTCCCTAATATCACTAGCAGCAATCTTAACTCCCATACCTATACCATCCTCAGTAGGAACTCCAACTCCATCACCAATACCCAAATCTGCAACAGCCTTTGCATCAGCAGTATCAATCTACATATGCTCCCCTCCGCTATCCTCGGGTAAATATGAATCTCTAAACCTCTTGCGAGGTGGTAAAAGATCAGCAAGAGTAGGGGCCATCGGTCTCAAAATAGTAGTAGATGATGGAACTAAAGTGGTAGGGGATCTGCATCTCTTACGAGATTGTCCAGCAGAAGGTGAAGATAAATCTAATAACCTCTCAGAAGATGAATCTAATGACCTCTCAGAAGATGAATCTAATGACCTCTCAGAAGATGCCACACCCCCAAACGGGGCCCAGACGGAAACTCGTGTCCGGGGGAGTGACGTCATACTATACATCACACAAGATACAAAGAACGACATCTAAGGGTACGTTTAAAAATCCAACATTGTTGCATTAAGTGAAAATAGATAAAGTTTTACATAGGTTCATAGATAATATGCGGAAGCAATTAAAAGTTTTAAAGTTTGACAACGATGTTAACATAGATAATAATAATTCTTAAAAATCGGTCCAATGCAAGGTAACACCATAAAGCAAGCAAAGACATCCACAACTAAGCACCTGAGAAAAACATGCTAAAACGTCAACATAAAGTTGATGAATTCATAGGTTTGAATTTAGTATTAAAAGTGGACTACAAGTTCACAGTACGCATGTGATAGTTATAACGGATACAACTTTACATAAAAAGTATTTACTGCTGCGCTAAGCTCACGACACCGAGGCTCAATACGATGAAGTACATTATATGCCAAACAAGATATTAACTGCCCTACATGTATCTGACCAAGATAACCTAATGAAATCCGACATGGTATATATCCGTTTGTTCGTGTCTCCCGAATCTAGTAAGCGCTACTTACCCGGATAGGGATAATTAGTCCCAATAGATCTATTTATAACATTCACGCTCACTCAACCAGTCCCCCGGTCAAGAAATTAACGGTTCATGATAGTTCAGGCATAAGTGGTCTATTCGCAACTTAGGCAACACGTAATCAGGAAAAGGCAACGTAAAGTAACTGTGTCCATAGTTTAAAAACAAGCAATGTTTCTCACCCCAATGTAGTAAAGTAAAGATAGTAAAATGTGGGGCTATGAACTAACCTTTAGCAAATGGTGAGATAAATATCAATGAAGAGATAAAATGCCAAGAGGTCCTACTTGAGACCTAAATCAATGGCGCGTCTTAGAAAGACGAAAAGTATACGAAACTTGTTCAAATCGTTTATGAGAGAAAAGGTCATCCATGAGTGTTTGTGCTTTGACTTAATTAACAAAACGTGACTAAATAAAATTATAGAGTTTTTCGTTAAGTTTCGACGTTTAACCAAAAATTACCATTTTTAGTAAGTTTCTATTTTAGGAAATTTTTTAGTTTCGGGATGTTAATACCGTCCCCTATATTTGCTAAATCCATATTTCCTTAAGTGCACTAGAGAAATCTAAACGTTTAACTTCCATGTCCATCTTGCTAAAATTCACCAAACTTACTATTTTTAGTAACCTTAACGCTTTTCCTAAAATATGTTAACAACGCTTTTCATTTGGCTATAACTTGGCCGTTTTAAGTCCGATTTTAGTGTACAATATATGAAAATCTATCTACTTGAAACGAGCTCTCCAAAAACTACTTTTACGCCTAATGAAAACATTCCTAAGTCGACTAAAACCTTAAAACAATTTCGGATCAGCAACTATGTATTTCATAAACGCTTTCAAAAATCACACCAAACTTCACAATAGTGCCTAATCTAGCCTAATCTCAATTCACAGCTAATCCACAACCAAACCACATCTAAAACTAACCTAATCCAAATCATTTTGCCACTACCTTATTTGACTCTGGTGCCGACTATAGCTTTATTTCCATTACTTTTATACCTCTGTTAGGCATAGAGCCCAGTGAATTAGGTTTGAAATATGAAGGATTTAAGATAGCTAGGGGCAGCTAGTAGAGATTGATAAGGTTATTAAGGTGTTGCAAACTGAAAATTCGAGGTCACTGTTTTTGACATCACCCGATTTGATTACCATTCGGAACATTGGAGTTTTGCTATGTTATAGGTATGGATTGGTTGTCTAATCACAAGGCTGAAATAATTTGTCATGAGAAAGTAGTGAGGATACCACTACTAGATGGCAAGGTGCTTAGAGTATTAGGAGAAAGACCAGAAGGGAAAGCAAGACTTTTGATGAGTGTTAAGGCTAGTGATAAGAAACAAGAACAGATTGTTGTGCTTAGAGATTTTCCCGAGGTATTTTCGGATGATTTATCAGGATTGCCACCTCTCTGGGAAATTAAGTTCCGGATTGAGTTAATCCCTAGAGCTGTACCGATTGCAAAGTCTCCCTATCGTTTGGCACCTTCTGAATTGGAGAAGTTGTCGGGACAACTCAAGGAACAACAGGACAAAGGTTTCATTCGACCAAGCTCATCGCCTTGGGGAGCATCGGTTTTGTTTGTGAAAAAGTATGATGGTTCTTTTAGGATGTGTATTGACTATGAATTGGAACAGTAAAATGTTAAGATTCGTTATCTGCTTACTTGGATTGATGATCTATTTGTTCCAATTATAAGGGTTGTAGTTTTTCTCAAATATAGATCTTAGGTCTAGATACCATCAGCTGAGAGTGCATGAGGATGACATTCCAAAGACTGCATTTAGAACTCGTTATGGACATTTTGAGTTAACAATAATGCCCTTTGGTCTGACTAACACACCAACGGTATTCATGGATTTGATGAATAGAGTTTGTAGGCCTTATCTTGATAAGTTTGTGATAGTGTTTATAGATGATATCTTAATCTACTCTAAGGCTCAAGAGGAACATGTAAAACACTTAAGGTTAGTCTTGGAACTACTCAAGAAGGAGAAACTGTATGTTAAGTTTTCTAAGTGTAAATTTTGTCTAAGAGAAGTGTAGTTTCTTGGGCATGTGATAAATGGTAATGGGACTCATGTAGACCCTAGTAAGATTGAACCTGTTAAGAATTGGAAAGCCCTTAGAATTCCGTTTTGAGGTTTCGTTCATTCTTAAGATTGGTTGGATATTACCATAGGTTCATTAAGAACTTTTCTAAGATAGCTAAGTCTCTTACTATCTTGACTCAGAAATGTAAGACTTTTGATTGGGGTGAGGAACAAGAATTTGCATTTCAGACTTTGAAGGATAAGTTATGTAATGCGCTTGTTCTAGCTCTCTCCAATGGACCTAAAGACTTTGTGGTATATTCTGATGCATCCGGGTTAGAATTAAGCTGCGTGTTGATGCAAAGAGGTAAAGTGATAACATATGCGTCTAGGTAGTTGAAAATTCATGAAAAGAATTATACGACCTATGATTTGGAATTGGGAGCAGTTGTGTTTGCCTTTAAGATTTAGAGACATTATCTATATGGGACAAAGAGTATCATCTATATAGATAATAAGATTCTTCAGTATATGTTTAGTCAGAAAGAGTTGAATATGCGACAACATCGCTGGATAGAGTTGTATGTGATTATGACATTAGATTCAGCTACCATTCCGAGTAAGGTGAAATGTGGTGGTGATGCCCTAAGGTAGGAAGGAAAGAGTAAGACTAAGGAGAGTAGAACTATGAATGTGACCTTCAGTGGAGTATCAAAGGATAGATACTGGCGGCTCAAAAGGTGGTTGTGGTTGAGTTGCTGGATCTAAAGAAAAAGGTTTAGATGAGGATGATAGAACAGAGAACGTGATGATTTGTACTACCTAGATCGAATATGGGTACCTTTGAAGGGTGATATGAGAACCCAGATAATGGATGAAGCCTATAAGTTGAAGTACTCTGTATACCCGGGAGCTGATAAGATGTATTATGACCTTAGAGATAGGTATTGGTGGCCTGGTATAAAGAAGGACATAGCTATGTATGTTAGTAAGTGTTTAACTTGTTTGAAGGTTAAGGATGAGCATCAGAGGCCATCCGGCTTGCTCTAGCAACTTGAGATTCTTGAATGGAAATGGGAAGGAATAGCTATGGATTTTTGTGACTAAGTTTCCTAGGACTAGTAGTGGGCATGACATAATCTGGGTCATTGTTGACCGATTTACTAAGTCTGCTCATTTTCTACCTATGCGTGAGGATTATAAGATGGATAGATTGGCTAGATTGTATTTGAATGAGATAGTTGCTAGATATGGTGTGCCGATCTTGATAATATCGGATCATGATAGTCGTTTCACATCAAGGTTTTGGCAGTCAATGCAAGAGGCATTAGGAACCCGTTTAGACATGATATGGCTTACCACCCTCAGACCGATGGTCATAGTGAGCGTACCATTCAGACTTTGGAAGACATGCTTAGAGCGTACGTCCTGGACTTCAGAGGAAGTTGGGATGTTCATCTTATGTTGGTTGAGTTTTCGTATAATAATAGTTATCATTCTAGTGTGAGATGTGCTCCGTTTAAGGCATTGTATGGCAGAAAGTGTCGTTCGCCAATTATGTGGGCTGAGGTTGGAGAAGGTCAGTTAATAGGACCTGAGTTAGTGCAAGAGACTACTGAGAAGATCTTACAGATTAAGTATAGACTTAAGGCTGCACATGATCGTCAAAAAAGTTATGCTGATAAGAAGAGGAAGCCTCTAGAGTTTAGTGTATGTGACTATGTTTTGCTCATAGTGTCGCCTTGGAAAGCTATGGTACGCTTTCGAAAGAAAGGGAAACTAGCACCTAGATTTGTTAGACCTTTTGAGATTATTAAGAAAATAGGCCCAATAGCCTACAAGTTAGATTTGCCTGAGAAGTTAAATGGTGTTCATGACACGTTCCACGTGTCGAACCTTAAGAAGTGTTTGGCTGATCCAACACTGCAAGTGCCCTTGGATGAGATCCAAGTTGATGCCAAGTTAAATTTTATGGAAGAGCCTGTGGAGATATTAGAGAAAGAGTTTAAGAAGTTGAAGCAGAGTTGAATTGCCATTGTCAAGGTTCGGTGGAATTCGAAATGTGGTCCTGAATTCGCATGGGAACGTGAAGATCAGATGAAACTTAAGTGCCCACATTTGTTTAGTGATGTTACTAGTTGAAATTCGGGGTTAAAAATCTTTTAAGGGGTTAGAATGTAACCTTTGCCCCTTTTGTGTTCAGAATATTTCATTTTTAGTCCTTTGACTATTTGACGTTTGTCAGTTTATTCAAATTTTGTACCGTGTTGACGGTGGTGATTTTATGAGAATTGTGGTAATTTATGGTTTATTGTGAATAATAGTCCTTTTTAGAGGTTACAATTATGTTAGTTAAGTTCTGGGTGGTTGACCTGCGAAATTTGAGAAATGCCAAAAAATGAGTCCTGACACGTCTATTAATGTCCAAATGAGTTTTGAAGGGTTTAAAGTGTAAATATGTCTTGTAAATCCTCTTGGTTAATGGAAAAGTATTTTTGATGTGAATAAAGATGCAAATTAACTTTGGAAAATATTTTTTACGGGGGGGGGAGATGAAGAAAGACCTGTGTGGGTGCGCGCTCGCACTTTAAGTCGATGGTCTCACCTTGAAGAAGTTGAGGACGGTGGAGTGGGTCTCGGCTCGCGGCTCTCTCCGATTTTAGCAAGCATCGGGTGGGCTGGTTGCTGATGGTGGGCGTTTGAGTTCACCTTATACGTAGATATCTCGCGCTTCTCCAGAGAGATGGGTTCTGTCACTCGTAAAGAATTGTGTGTGTGCGCATATGCCGCCCACACTCGGTCGCACACTCGCCTAGTCCTAGGAGAGTCATGTTGTGATGTTCAAGGAACATAAACATATATAGAATGAAAGTAGAAATGAAAGTATAAGTCTCAAAATAAGCTTACAAATATGAAGAACAAGCTTAAGAAAACACAAGAATGAAGATGGAAGACTTGGATCTTGAAAAACCCCAAATAATAACCAAACCCTAAATTGTAGATCTTGAAGTAAACCTTTTGTTGATCCCAGTTAACTTTTAATGATCGAATTCCTTAAGCTTGTTTAAGGTTTAGTTATACTAGATAAATCTAACACAACTTAGTTTAAGAAACTTTGTTTAATAATATTAAAGATTATGCGGAAACTAATCTTTAATATAAGAAGAATTCTTCAATGAAATAGTAACACAAAACAATATAATTTCAACAATAAAAGCTTCAATATTATTATTACAAATAATACGAATACTCTCCTAGTATTAGGGTTACAAAACCTTGAAGCTATGAATTATATTACTAAGATACATACAAAACTCTATGCCCTAGGACCTCTTTTTATACACCAAGGAGTCCTAGTCGATTTACAATATATTTCTAAAACTTAGAATATTCTCAAAGATCTATTCTATAATAACAATCCTTATCTCATAAGTAATCTTGATCTTCAAACAATCTTTATCTTACATCAGTTGTAATCTTTCAGCAGTTGTAAATTTATACCAGCAGCATTAACTCTTAACAAGCAGTAGTAACTTATACACCAACAACATTAACTGAGTACAAGCAGTAGTAACTACTTAGAATATTTTCTTCAATCTTCACTAGCAGTACTAACTTTACTCTAGCAGTACTAACATATACTAGCAGTACTAAGTTACACTAGCAGTAGTAATATACTCTAGCAGTAGTAATATACTCTAGCAGTAGTAACTAGCAGTACTAACTACTTAGCATATTTTTCAATAAGATTACTGAACAACACTAAGTTTTGCTTAGCAGCAGTAACTCTAACCTAAGCAGCAGTAACTTCAAAAAGGCTTTTAATCCCAACAATCCTCCCCTGAACTTGATATTCTTCTTCAAAATCTTAACTTTCTCTATTAAAAGCTTCATTAATCATCAAGAGGATGCTTCCAAACACTTCATTCAGGTACATAGACTTCCTGGTATGTGCTTAATTACGCATACCATTTTCCATTCTAAACAACCTTTAATGACTAAAAACATACCAAAAATACTTTGTATTTGTATGTTTTGCTTTTGTATTGTGCAGGATACTGATATTCAAGAAAAG
>BQNB010117169.1:0-21222 GCA_026074375.1 Tanacetum coccineum
CAAAGTAACTACAAGCTTACATGTTTCACGCATAAATTATGGGTACAAGCAACCTTGTGTATGAGGGAACCTATACGTGAACACTAAGACGTACCAACGAATTTCACAAAAATTATGCGTAAACTTTTATTGTAAACGAGACGTAGTGGTGTGGAAACATATATACGACATTAATGAACGTTTGCATGTTATGGATCGCGATTAGGAAATGCTAGACACCTTGTTTTGGTACTAGGCGATTTAACGAAACCATATAAGACACTAATAAACCATTCGGACCCTTACTAGACTTCGTGACCCATCTTCGTGAGCCCACAAAACCCATAAGCCACAAATAAGCTAGGGCGGCTTATTTATGGGCTTAAGCGGCTTATAAGATTTATTATGAGCCTAAGATAAACTAGTGGACCCTAAGAAATCAAGCCCAAACCACTAGAACCCTTACCGGGCTTCTATCGAGCCCAATAGGCCCAACAGTAGGCTTATTAAGCTAAATAAGCAAACTGACCTTCTAAGTGCTTAATGGACTAAAACAAAGTTATTGGACCTCAATGGGTCGAACCAAATGAATTTAAAACCTTTTGGGCCATTAATGGGCCCGAAAGCCCATTAACAAGTGCTTATTGGCTTATTCCAATAAGCTGAAACAAGCCAGACCCTAAAACACTAAATAAGCCCAAGGAATAAGTTAGGTAAACCTAAGGGACCCTTAAGGTTCTATTCGGGTTAAGTTATTGGGCTCGTAAGCCCAATAAGCTCGAAATAAGCTTCAATAAGCTCCCCGAGCTTATTTTAAGCTTAACAGACCCACATGAGCATATTAAAGGCTTTTGGACTTATTAAAACCATTTTGGACCTTTAAAATACTAAACGGACCTTAACGGGCCCAATGAGACCCGTTAAGCCAAAAATAAGCTCGATGAGCTTATTAATACGCCAAACAGCTTAAGGAAACTTAAATAAGCTAAACGAATGCATTTGTACTACCCAGACTCACTATAACACTACCAGTAGTAACGACTATGCCTACCAGTAGAAACCATTATGGTACTACCAGTAGCAATGACTATAACTACTAGGAGTAACTAATATACTACGAGTAGGAATGACTGTAACTACCAGGAGTAACTAATATGCTACCAGTAGCAATGACTATAACTACCAGGAGTAACTAATATACTACCAGTAGGAATGACTATAACTACCAGGAGTAACTAATATACTACCAGTAGCAATGACTATAACTACCAGGAGTAACTAATATACTACCAGTAGGAATGACTATAACTACCAGGAGTAACTAATATGTTACTAGTAGCAATGACTATAACTACCAGGAGTAATGATGAATACATTATTTCTAACACATATGCACCATCACACAAGTAATAGCAGTATATATAAACTAGCAATTTATTATAGTTTATACATCGAGTCCTTAGCCTAAACTTGTAGACTAAGACTAGCCGTATTTACATAGGTATATGACGGTGTGATTCATACTTGGATATCTATTATCAATTTCTAGAGGACTATTCACTCAGGTGAGTTCATAGCCCCATGTTTTAATGTTATTTAAATGATTTACATCTTTGGGGTAAGAACATGCTTTGTTTTACAAATTGGATGCAAGTGTACATTTTATACAACGATCACGTGTTTGCCTAAGTAGCGATAACCCATTAAGCCCATTATCATGAACTGTTAGTTGCATAGTTGTACTTGGGAACTGCATTGTGTGAGCGCGAATGTTATTGATAGATCTATTCAGGATTGACGATCCCCGTTCGGGTGATTAGCTATCACTGGGAACGAACGTTATAGCATGTCGAATTTGGGATGTTTTGGGTTAGAACATCATTCACGGGCAATGGCAAATTTATTTGCATTCATACATGTCTAGCTTACAGTGTCATGAGCTTAGAAAACTGTAATACTTTTTATGATGTTTTGCATCCGTTTCTTAATCAATACACTTTGGAAATCCTTGTGGTCCACAATTGATTTACATAAACCTATGAATTCACCAACTTTATGTTGACGTTTTAAGCATGTTTTTCAGGTCAATAAGGCACGAGGTGCGATGATACATTGGGAGTCAATAACTGGGGAGTCAACAAATAAGATTTGAGGTCTTACTACATTTTAGGGACAAATGTTATAAACCGAAATCTTTATTTATATTGTTGAACAATTTGAATCCATGGGCTTATGTAACAAACAAGTATTTTGTTAATCCAATGTATCTTTTTCAAATGACGCGTTTAGTGGTCGTTCTCATATCTTGTGTTATTGATCCATAAATGTAACGTCCTCGGATATTCAACATTCCGCTGCGACCCAGATTTGGGGGTGTTACAGATTGGTATCTAGAGCCAAGGTTATAGAGAACCAGGTCAAAAGTTTTGTCTGGACTATAACCAATTTCAAACACTTTTCTTACAAACGGGGTTTGTAGGGATATACATACATTACTTGGTTGCATATGATTTATGTGCTTACATGATAGACATTGCTTTAGCATTAGTGGTTACTAAGTGCTTACATGAATAGTATACGTAAATATAAACGATATTACGTATATTACTATAAGTCTCTTATTAATCAAAACTTATAGTCATATTATACAGATATTCTTTTTATAAGTAATACTTATATAAGTTATTTTGCTTTGCAGCAGTCATGTCTTCTGCTTCATCAGCTGTCACCTACACTTCCGTCTACACCGACTCTCCATGGGTTATCATATACGGATACGATAGACTCCCTATATAACCAGTAGCCCCTTCATCACCAGATTACATACCAGGCCCAGAGGATCCATATACACCGCCAGTTCCTCAGAACGAGGATGAGCGGGAGCCTAGGTTCGTACAGGCACATGATCCTGATTTCGTGCCAGAGCCTGTATACCCCGAGTACATGCCATTAGAGGATGAGCATGTGTTCCTAGCTGAGGAACAGCCACTACCTCTTGTTGATTTACCTATTGCTGAGTCACCTGGGTATATTTCTGAGTTGGATCCCGAGGAGGATCCAGAGGAGTATGAGGATGATGAGACAGAGGATGGTCCGGTTGACTATCCTATGGACGGGGGAGATGATGGAGATGATGATGATGGCGATTCATCTAGGGATGACGCCGATGATGAGGATGAGGACGAGGAGGATGAGGAGGACGAGGAAGAGGAGGAGCACCTAGCTTCGGCCGACTCCGCTACTGTTGTACCTACTGTTGAGCCTGTTTCCCCACCTGAGGGAACAGAGCCTGTTATACCACCACCCTCCACCGACATTACTACCACTGGAGCTAGGATTACTGTCCGGCTTCAGGCTTCCATATCCCTTCCACCAGAGGCAGAGGTTGAGAGACTTCTAGCCATGACTACTCCATCACCATCACCACCTATCTCACTATCACCACCCTCTGCAGGGGAGCGCCTTGCTAGGTGCACAGCCCCATCTGCACATTCATCACCACCACCTGTACCATCACCATTACTACCATCATCTGGGTGTCCAACCCAAATCCAGACACTCAGGATAGCCTCCACTCAGGCCCTGATTGATGCGGTTACTGCCGCATTACCATCACCTCCACTACCACCACTACCACCATCTCTATACATACCACCACCTGTTGACCGTAGGGACGATGTTCCCGAGTCCGAGCTGCCACCTCGCAAGAGGTTGTGTTTGTCCACTCTAGGCTCTAGATATGAGATCGGAGAGAGTTCTACTGCTAGACCTACCGGAGGTCGGGGGATAGATTATGGGTTTGTCAGCACCGTAGATGCTGAAGCGAGACGACAGGGGATTAGTGAGGTTGGGTATGGTATTAGGGATACTTGGGTAGATCCGGCAGAGGCAGTTCCTGAGATAGCACCTATGACCGTGGGAGAGGTCAATACTAGGGTTACAGAGCTTGCTGAGCTCCATGAGCATGATACACAAGACTTGTATGCTTTACTAGAGGAGGCTCAGGATGGTAGGACTCGTATATCACAGCGAGTCGCTATGGACTCACAGCGGGTCGACTTACTTATGGGGGATAGGATGACTCTCCAGGAGACAGTATGGATTGTGGAGGAGGAGGCCTATGCTTCCCGAGAGGCTTGGGCTCACTCGATAGGATTAAGTCAGGCGACTCATCAGGAGCTTCAGACCTATTGTGATCATGTGTATGCACACGAGACCCATCTCTGGGCATACTAGACACAGCTACAGCTGCAGGGTACTCTCATTCAGACACATCACTAGGTACACGAGACTCGCTTTCAGATGCAGCAGGCTGAGTTAGCAACGCTTCGAGAGACTGACCGTAGGCGTCAGGACCAGATGGTAGAGACTCTCCGAGTCATTAAAGATATAAGGCAAGAGATGAGCGACATGCAGGCCGAGTTGTTAGCACTGCGAGGACAGCAGAGGAGAGCTAGGCAGCCAGGACCAGATGCTAGGAGTCCAAATCACCAGGATGCTTCTGGGGATGCTGACAGTCACATCTAGTGATTTATGTTATTTTATCTTGCTAGGTCATTGTACAGCCATGTTAAGTATTAGGGGTTTTCCTCGCTAGCATAGCCTTAGATCTTTTGTATTGTATTATGTGTAATCAGACAACTATTTCATGTAAAATTTTCAAAGTTATGAATGAAATGGATGTGTTGTGTTGTACTATATACTTCTCTTGTGTTGTTAACATCACATCTATAAATTATTATGTACCTTGTTATAATTGGACCCTCAACGTGAAAAGACATGTTGTCTCTTATGATTTAGACGAATCATGGCACCTGCGATAAACGAGGACCAAATACTACTCCTAACAACACCAACCTAAACAACATGACCCTGGAATCCATCCAAGCTATGATTGATCAAGCCCTTCTACGAAACTCCACTAATGGAGATGGAAGCCACAGTTCATACGGGGATAACTGAAGGAATGTGCACTGTGCGCCCTTTGTTTTAACGACGGGACTTCATGAAGTGTCAACCTTGATACTTCATGGGACTGAAGGCATTTAGTTTGACTCGGTAGATGAAAGATAAGTCAGTTTCAATATTAGTGGTTGTGCTATGAGAATCATGTGAAGTTGCCAACCAGCACTCGTTAGGTGTTCTTTGACTGGTGGAAATGTCAATAAGAACCTTAGTCCTAATGAATATGCAATGACCTTGGGAATAACTCAAGAAAAAGATGATGGACAAGTATTATCCGCAGGTAGAAATCAAGAAACTAGAAATCGAGCTGTGGAACCTAAAGGTTAAGGGGAACAATGTTCCAGCATACACTAAATATTTCTAAGAGCTAACCCTGATATGTACCAAGTTTGTTGCCAACGAAACCGAGAAGGTTGACAAGTACATCAGTGGACTTCCTGAGAACATTTATGGGAACGTCAAACCTGCCAGACCCAAGACGTTAGATGAGAACTAATTGATTTGGCCAAGAAAACGACTTGATGGATCCAGGAACTCCGTACGTACGTAAACAAAAAGGCAGTCTGACAACAAAAGGAAGGCTGATGATTCATCCAGAAACAACCATGGTCACCAACAACAACCCTTCAAGAGGCAGAATGTCGTCAAGGTCTACAATATAGGGACAGGCGAAAAGAAGCCGTATGGGGGGATCCTTTGCCCAAGTGCACCAAGTGTCATTTTCACCACAATGGCCCGTGCACCCAGAAGTGCCACAAGTGCAACAAAGTAGGGCACTTTGCCCGCGATTGCAGGAGTACTAGTAACACAAATGTTGCTAATACTCAAAAGGGCAATGGGGCAGCTCCCAAAGGGAATGTTTGTTTTGAGTGTGGAGCACCAGGGAATTTCAAGAGAGATTGTCCTAGAGGTTTAGAAATAAGGATGGAGAAATTGAAATAACAAGACTACGGTGTATCAGTTGGGAATGCAGAGAAGAGAGGGAATGCATCGGGAAACCTGGATTCCAATGTTTGTTACTTGGTACTGTTCCTCTTAAACAACCAACTATTCAATCTATATTATTTAACACTGAGCCGATAGAAAGCTTTATATCCACTGCATTTAGTTCCCTGATTAACATCGCCCCAAACTCCTTAGAAAATAGTTAATGATGTCGAATTAGCTGATGGGAAAATAGTCGGGATAGACACTATTATACGAGGTTGCACTTTAAATTTCTTAGACCACCCATTCCACATAGATCTAATGCCCATAGAACTAGGTAGTTTTGACATCATTATCGGTATGGACTGGTTAAGAAGATGTCACGCCGTGATCGTGTGCGATGAAAAACTTGTTCAAGTTCCCTATAGGAATGAAACTTTGACTTTTTGTGGCAACGAAAGTAGCAACGGGAGAGAATCTCGGTTGACAGTTATCTCATGTTCAAAAAGCTCAAGAGATACATGGCGACAGGATGCTAGGTCTTTTTGGTGTAGATATCTGCCAAGAAAGAGGAGGACACGTCGGAAGGAAAACAAATTAAGGATGTACCAATCGTCCGAGACTTTCCTAAAGTGTTTCCCGAGGACATTGCCACCTATGTTAGCAAGTGCTTGACATGTACGAGGGTCAAGGCCGAACACCAAAGGCCATCGGGATTGTTAGTACAACCAGCAATACCCCGAGTAGAATTGGGATAAATAATCACGATGGAATTTATCACTAAGCTTCCGAAGTCGTTACAAAAGGTTTTGACACCATCTGGTGATTGTGATCGACTTACAAAATCTGCTCACTATTCTTGCAATAAGTGAGCATGATCCATTGGACACGTTGGCAAGCTGTACCTAGACAGGATAGTAGGCCAGACACAAAATAACCTATGTTTAATCTCTGTGAACGTAATGGGAGATTCACATCCAAATTCTGGAAATCATTCAGAAAAGCCTTGGGTATATATATAAATTATGAGCACTGCATATCATCCAGAACCAACGGCCAGGAGCGAGAGAACTATCCAAAACTCTCGAGGACATGGCTACGTGCTTTACCGTGAATCGATTGTGGCAAGGGATGGGTAAATGCATTTTGCCACAAAGCCGAGTTTTCCAATAACAACAGTGTAACACGCTAGTATAAAGTCCGCAAACATTATGAGGCACTAGTAAATTGTCCGAAAATGTATCTTCACAGGTGTGCGGGGCCCGAAGTTGGAGAAGCCCAACTGACTAGTCCGGAATTGATCCAAGAAACAACGGAAAAGATCATCCTGATCAAGTAAAGGATGCAAACTGCTCAGGATCGACAAAAGTACTACGCTGATTGGAAATGAAAGCCGATGGAGTTCGAAGTTGGGAATAGGGTTATGCTTAAGGTCTTACATTGGAAAGGGATCGTACGATTCGGTAAGCGGGGAAAGCTGAACCCGAGATATGTCAAACCTTTCAAGGTGTTAGCTAAAGTTGGGAAAGTTGCCTACAAGCTGGAACTTCCCCAAGAGTTGAGCAGAGTTCATCACACTTTCCATATGTCTAATCTGAAGAAATGTTACGCCGACAACCCATTAGTCATGCCGTTGGAAGGAATTTACGTTGATGATAAGCTCCAGTTTGTGGAAGAACCTGTTGAAATCATGGAACGGGAGATCAAACGATTGAAGCAAAGCCAGATACCATTGGTTAAGGTTCCCTGGAACTCTAGGAGAGGACCTGAGTTCACCTGGGAACGTAAAGATTCGTTCAAACCATAAACACCCACACTAACTTTTCACAAACCGGGCCTACGCTATTCCACTACATAGGATCTTTAAGCCCTTTGAGGACAAAGCTCTTTTAACGGGTGGAGACTATAACATTTCTCAATTTCAGGTCATTTTACGACTCTTATTATTCGTCCCTATTTATTTTGGTCCAACATGCGTTTACTTTTTAAATTAACTTTAAAGATAAATCGTGTAGACTAGAAATAATCATTAATGTAAACGGTCATCAAATAAATTAAGGTTTACATCAACCAAGTAGCATATATATATTCAGAAGAAAATTATTGACTTTGCGTATTTTATTTCTATTGGTTACGTAAAAGGGTTACGTTTCGCAATAAAATTTATATGGACACACCCCGAAAATACCTAGACTTACATAGACTCAAACCAATACCCACTTTTAAAACCTTAACACAAAATTAAATCAATTTTGTGTATATAAACACCACTAGTGAGTCAGTTTTAAACACACAAAAACAACTAGAAATCTTCTTTCACCCTAAGTACATGTACAAACCCTCCTTAATTAATGTTGATCCATAATGTTCTAGTTAAGCTACACTATACATTGGATGACAACATTTCTATGGCTCCTTTCTCTTGGATTCCACGGCTACAAGCAAAACCCCAAACCAAGGAAGCAAATCACCAAAAATCTTCCTAGTATCACTTAAAGTACTTGTACATCTTATGTTTAATTAAGATATGTACTTATGGTCTCTAATTAGCTAAATACCCAATGGTTAATAACCATTTGTTTCTTGTTTTCCTTGGTTTCCGCGGCTAAACAACACACACACACGAAATCCTTAAGATTTGCATATCTTAGCAAAATCTTGTACATCTTAGAGGTAATTAAAACATGTACTTAGTAGTTTAAGAAAACTATGTCTAATGAACTAGAAACCACTAAACCACTAGGACTTGGTTCGGTTTTGGTCTAGTTAGTGTGACTAGAAGAGCTAACTAAGCATTGTGGCCTCTAAATACTGAACACGTTTACACCACTGTCACACTACTTGAAAAACTCATACAACACAAAACTACTAAAAATTAAACCGAGAAACTCAATTCCTTTGTGTTTCTTTCTCCTTGCTATCGGTTCACAGACCAACCAACGCAGAACCGCTAACTCTTACTTTTTTTTCCATCTTGTTTTAGACGTGGGTCACAGAAGCACAAGACACAAAATTTCTTTTGATTTCTTTCTTGTAGTCATCGCAAGCATTAAGCCACAATCACGTAGGTTCTCATTGCTTCTACTCAAGCATCATCTTGTCTCCTCACACAAAACTTAGGACCTTTTGTAAGATCGCTATTGTTCGCCCTTGTTCCGTCAATCGTAATGCATTGTGCAACAAAGGTCGTGTTGGTTTTGTTTTTGGTTCAAGCCAAGGATCCGTGAGCATTCATGGTATGACATCATGCATGTCACGCACAAACTATAACTTCAAGGATTGTAGTATGACTAAGCCGACCCATACTGTATCCTTGTTGAGCCATTAGAATAAAGTCATGTTTGGCTTGGGTGTAACACGCCTAAGTGACGTAAAGCATGCATGGTTCACCATGCATGTCCCGAACAAGAACCTCAAGGTTCTTGTGAGTTTGACTTGTTTCCTTGCTCGTTCTAGGGTTTTTGGTTGAAACTTTGGTATAAAAAAAAACATGAGCATAGCCATGGTTTTGGGCACCATGCATGTCACTATCTAATGATATGTAAAATGTGTTATAATGACTTGTTTTCGAACTTGTGGTGGTAAAGGGATTTAAAAGATGAAACTTGGTTAACTAAGTATTAAACGTGTGCATATTAGTACACATCGACGCATAATCTTGTAAGAAAACTCGCTTGCTAAGGACCATAGGAAGTACGACTTGTAAGGACTGGGATTAGGGTTTTGATGACTTTTGTGGAAACTATGGTTGAATCCTAGCTCGCCACATAAGTTGACGAGGCTAGAAAACCACATATGGACTCACGTCACATACTAGTAGACGTGGAGTAGTGTCTAGTCCTTATACGAACCTTGTATGAAGAAAATGGATTAACACGCATGACTTATGTCCTTGTTAAACTAACTTAAAGTTTTTGGTGACTTAATGGGCTCGACAATCAATAGTTAGGCATTAAGGGTCCTATCACCCACCAAGGGGTGTGTGGGCTTAATTATAAGCTCAATAGGCTTAAATGAACTTATTTGAAGTAAACTTGAACTCTTAATCTAATTAAATAGTAAACGGGCCTAAACTTTGACTTCTAGTCAAATTTGTGAACATATAAGGCCCAATAGGCCCATAAAGGGCTTACGACTTATAAATAAGCTATAAATAGCTTATTGAATTTAATTGGGGTTAATGAAACTTGTTTGTGCTAATAGATCCAAATTAGATAAGACTAAACTTTTAAAAACGGTTAACGGGCTTTTTAATGGACTTTAAGGCCCAGTAAGCTCAAATAAGCTCATCCGAGCTTATTTAGCAAATTGTGACAGCACACACAAGGCTTATTGGAGTCAAATGAAGTCTATTACCACGTGTTAGAACTTAAACGGGCTTAAAACGTGATTTTTACAAGTTTAGGGACTAAAAGAGACAATATGTAAACTTGGGGGTCAAAACTGTCATTTTCTGAAATTATAAAGTATAGGGACTGTTTTGAAAATTTCTATAGTTAAAAGGGCTGTTTTTAAATTATGAAAGTATAATTTGATAAACTTGAGGGACTAAAAGTGTCAAAGTGCAAACTAAAGGGGTATAAACTATCCGGTTAATAAATGAATATTTATTAACGATACCCATCCTTAGTCGTATACCTTCCCAAGAGCAAACGAGTAAAAACTAATTCTTTTAAGTAGAATTTATTACCACACAAGTGATAACAGTATATATGATGAGATAAATAAACTAGTATTGTTATGTAGTTTACTTATGCGTCGTTAGTCTAAAAGTAGTAAACTAAGACGTACCGTATTTACTTAGGTTATAACACCCCGTGTTTTAGGGTCATTGACGTCGTCAATAAATCCACAATGTATCTTTTGTATTGTACGCGTTTGCTTTAAATCATAAACGTTAAGTTAAATCGCGTACGCTAAAAATTAGCGTTCAATGTAAAAGGGCATCAAACAATTAAATGTTTACATGAAGCAAGTGTTAAGTAATTATTTTCGAGATAATTATTAACTTTGTTCATTTATTTTTATTGGTTGCGTAAAGTGATTACGTTTCGCAATAAAATACGTTTAGGTATACCCGGAACCACCAAAACTTTTCTACGCTTTCAACAAATACCCACATTTATACTCAATACCCAAAATTTACAAAATAACATCACAGATGTACATACACAACCGGACATAGGTGGAAATATACAAAGAAATATCACCAAAAATTCACCACATGGTCTTATGTACATCTCTACACATTAAATGAAGCCATACCTCCCATACTTCCCATACCCTTGACCAACTATTTCCCTAAATCACTCATCTTGTCTTGTATAGTGTTGTTGACTAGCTCTTATACTTATAAGTCATACCATACTAGCAAATAAGCATACACAATACACTTCACTTGATAAAAATCAAATTGTTCTCTCTTCCTCTCTTGTTTAACCCACGACAAACAAACCCCTTTATACATGATAAAGTGTAAAATACACATATCCGTTAATACCTAAAATAACCCATTTAAACCAAAACAACCAAAATACGCAAAAATATGCTTGAATTTTGAGTTTTGTGGGTGCAGGTTGGATATAAAAAATCACAGAGAAAACAGTCAAAAACGGGCAAGCACGGACACGAGAATCAGAAGAGTACAAAAGAAGCCAAAGATTCAAAGCCGAAGCCAAAAAAGTCAAGCCTTAGTCAAATCCAGTCAAACATGGTCAACAAAAAGTCAACCAATAAAAGACAAAACCCCACAATAATCCATTTTCACCCTCCAAGTTTCACAAAAGTCCAAAAATAGCCCCTCAAACCTTATTGGGCCTAAAAACCCTATGTTACTATACCCGAAAACCAAAAGCCCATTTTCTTAGCCCAAAACCTAGCCCAATACTCTTTTTAATAAACCACAGGGACTAAAATTGCATTTTTGAAAAGTAGTTTTACACTACATCTTGGGATAATAAAAGACAAGGACCATTTGTGCAATTTCACCTAACTTCCAACTGATTTTAACCATTATTCAGTTAAAAAGAAAGAAAAAGGCGCCAAAGGGGTGTTCACTATTCACCCATCCCTTCCAAATTTCACCATGGTAAAACGAGAGGGCAAACAAGAATTGATGGGCATAAAGGGCAATTCAAGTTCTCTATTCAAGGATAGCAGGGAGAAATCAGTCATTCCAAGGCTTCTCATTGGCTAACTCAAGCTATCATCACACGTGGCAAGAGAGAAAGTACAAGAAATTGATGTATTTTGCCTGGGATCACTCACATAAGTAGCACAAGTGAGCCTCACATGGATTGCCAGCTTGGCAATCCGTGTGAGGTCACTTAAATGACCACCGCATTCAAAAACATAGATCTAATGATTTGTTTGAAGTGGATGGATGAGATTAAAGATTGGAGAGCAAAGGCAATGACTAGAATGTTCCTCTTAGACTATAAATAGAGCCCTCCAGCTCACATACATACAGGAGTGAATTTTTATCATTCTTATTTCTAGATTTTAGTCACCTAGTGTAGCTTTTTAATTTGCTTATTGTAATTTTCTTTTAATCAGTTGTAATCCTCTTTAATATAATGTAATCAAGTTTTCAGTTAATAAATTCAGTGATTGCTTTTACATGTTCTTAATCTCTTTTACTTATAAGCTCCATTTTCTTCACTAGTAACTCAATAAGCTACCATAAGCTCTCAAAAGTCTATAAGCTTTTGATTTGAGCTTAATACTGTCTTAATCTTATCTTAACAATTTAATCAGATTAAGTTCTATTTACCTTTGCAAATTTGGATTATGAGCTTATTTGGAAGAGAGATCAATAAGGGAAGGATCTCTATGGACTTAACTCCTAGCTTATTTATAAGCTAGGAGAGCTTGTAGCTGCCATTGTGGTTCCTCTTGTTTAGCTAGAGGCCAAAGTAAGTGTCCCTTTTAATTTCTAGCTTAAATAGTAATTAATTAGCCTATTAAGTAAGATTTGCTTATCTTGCAAAATCTAACTGTCTTATATAGTAGTTTATAATAGCTTAATTTAGTTTCATTTTGCTTATTATCAAGTAGTCCCATCTGATTTTTCTGAATATCATAAGTTTAGATCTCAAAGATTTTTTTCATTTTATTTTTCCCCCCCCCCCTTATAAAAAAAAAAAAAAAAAACCTTTTTAAAGAAAAAATCAAAAATATCAATATATCTCTTAGATCTGCTTTATAGCTTAATCAGTTGTTGATTTATGTTTGTCTAGTTTGTTATAATCTGATTTTCATCTGGTAATTAGGATTTATAAGGTAATTTTCATTTTAAAGCTTATGTCAAGTTTGTCATTCACTTTAAGGAGTGTTTGGTAAAAGTTAGTTTGACCTGAAAAAGTCAAATCCATTTGGTCCTTTTTCTCTAAACAGCTTAGCTTACTCAAGTCATTTAGTGTATAAGAGGTTTTAGGGGTTAGTTTGCATTAAAAATCATTTTGAGGCTTATTATGTTCATTCCTGCACCAGGGTACTTTGTTCCTTAGTTCTTGTTTTGAAAATCTAATCCAAGCCACTCAAGGCTTGGATATTTCTTGTTCTGTGTCCTTTCACTCTAGTTGGAGTGTGTCTAAGTGCAGGTTTCACCCCTTAGGTAAACATGGCACTTCTTCTTTGGCTTGTGCATAGTGCATCAGCAGGAACACAAGCAGTTCCACCTGTCACTTTGTTTACGAATTTTTAGCTAGTAATCCTAAGGACTTAGTTTTAAAATTTAACGTAGGTTATAGAGTAGTTAAAGCTTAACATAGATTAGGATCTAGTTCTCATTTTGTAGCTTATTTCCTTGTTTAATCTTGCTGTCAAAAAGTTATAAAAATCAAAAACACCAAAAACAGTAATTTTTATTGCTTAAATAGTTAGTTTATAAGTAGCTTTATTAGTTTTTAGAAACTCATAATCTAGATTTGTTTTTTGAGCTTTTTAGCTTTATTTGATTTTGTGCATTTTAGCTTAATTCCTGAGTTAGGAGGCATTTCATAATCATCTTTCAAATAGCTTAAAAAAGTGTTTCCCAGCTTTTGTTTCTTTTCTCATTAGTTTCTTAGCACATCTAGGAGTTTAGACACTTTTTGGATTTTACTTTAAAGCTTATTTTGAGTTTTTACAGCTTATATAGGCAAAAACGAAGGATAAGGTCCCTTGTTTCTGTAAACAGCTTATAAACAACTTTTTAATTGAGCTTATCAGTGGGTTTCATCCCATAATGCTTTTATTAATGTTGTTCACCCCAGCTTAATCTACAACTTAGCTCTTTTGAGTTTCCTCTGATAAGCACTTTTTAATAGTTCATCTTATTTTGGGCTTAGTTTGTAATCGGGTTGGGCTCTCAGGGTAGGTAGTGTAACTTTTAATTTTCATTGTTAACCCCTCCTTTCGCTATTAGTTTATTTTCTCCATTTAGTTCTTATCTCTATTGCACCATTAGTCCTTAGTTAAGTATAATTAGTTTAATGTAAGTTTTAAATAGATAAATATAGGTTTAGTTTTTAATAAGTTTTTAATTAAAGTTTTAATAAAAAGTGAAAAATTAGGGCTTTTATTTTTATAAACTTTCTGCATATTTTCTTTATTTACTTATTTTTCCTAGAATTCATATAGCATAAGCTAATTCTTGTATTTTTCCTAGAATTTTTACTATAAGTTTAGTATTTTTAATCTTTTATTTTCTTTAAAAACTTTAAAAAATCATAAAAAATAGAAAATTAATCAGAAAAATAAAAATATTTTTTATAAAATTTTCTTTTAATATAAAGTTTGTAGGAAAATTTGTTTTACTTTCGTAGGGTTTAATTTGCAAAAATTCATTTTTTAAAGAACGGGTTTTGTTCCCGTTCTCGGTTTTCAAGTTTTAACTCTTGTTTTAACTCCGTTTTCGTTCTAGTTTTTTTTTAACTTCGTTTTTAGTCAATTAGAATACATTTTAAAAGAAAAAATTAAATTAGGTTTTATTTTGTAGAATTTAGGATTTTAGCCTTAGTTTTAGTGTTCTGGCTCGCGTTTTTAGTTAAATTTTGATTTCCAACCAATTGCTTCTATGCTTGATTTTTAGTTTTTATTAATTTTAAGTATTATCCGTAGTTAACCAAATCAAATTTTGCCTCTTATTCAAATCACAATCCGAGCTAAAACGTGCTTTCAATTACACAAGTTGTTGGGAAACGACCCGGGTGATCATACTTCCCGGTTAAATATACGTATTATATATTGTATTATATATTTTTGAGAGTGAATTTTATCAAGGGTAACTTGGTAATTTTCTTAATTGCTCTTTGGAATATTATTATTATAGTATATTTTACAAGTGTATTAAAACTAACAATCAATTTTTGGCGTCGTTGCCGGGGACTTGTGTTAAAGATTCTGTCGTTTTACGTTTGTTGATTTGGTTTGAAGATCCTTTCGTCCTCGAAAGTTTCATTTTTGTTAAATATTTCAAAAAAAGAATTAAAAAAAATAAAAAGGTAAAAAAATATTTTCTTTTTCTTTTTAGTATAATTATCATCAAAACATATAAAAAAATCAAAAATATAAAAAATTGTCCTTAAAAAAGAAATAAAATAAACAAAGTTGGTAAACGAACACCAACATATAATACCTTCAATTGAGGTATTATCATAAATAAGTTCCGGTGAACTTGAAAAGTTCCCAAATCGAACCAAAGATTTAAAACTTGCCATTTGTGTCACTTACGAAGTATGATCACCTTGAAAAAGCAATTTTTAAGAGGTTACGATGTGGAAGTAAGTTGATTATTTTGGTTTTAAGTTGTCTTCCGTGTATCGTTTTAAATAGATTGCTAAAAAAATATTAGTGTAATTTTTGTTTGCTTTTGTTTATTTCTTCATTTTAGTGCATGCGCTTCGGTTCTCAAGCTCGTAAGCGAAAATCGTTGCAACAACAAATAAACAAAACGGTTATGTTGAGGGACACCCAAGTTTCCAATGGCCGAACAATCGTACATGGCTCCAAATGCTAATAGCTCCATCGAGAGATACGAAGATTCAATTGTTGTATCCACCGATAAATGCAAATTTAATTTTGAGCTTAACAACTTTGATCATCTTGTGCAAAGTAATAAGTTTCACGGGTAGACAAGACCCTCATGTGAATCACCTTATTTTCAACAAAGTCACTTCATCGTTGAGACATCCCGGAAGTTCGAAACACTTCGATTAAGCTTTTGCTTTTTCCTTGTTCTCTCTAGCGGTGAAGCCCGAGATGGGCAAGATAAGGAACCTCCTAGCTTCAATTCTCACAGGGATGTCCTTGTTGTAAAGTTTCATAAATCAATTCTTCCCTCATTCGAAAACAACTTACCTTCGGAATGAATATTACTACTTTTTACCAAAAACCAAAACGAAACCTTCAACAAAAGGGCTACTGGACGTTGTTTAAAGGACATTCTTCGTCAATGACCTCACCATGGTTTGTTCTCAGAATTAATCAAATCTTGATACGTTTTATAATTCCTTGAATACAATGTGCAAGATGCCGTAGATTCCGCCAGGGTGCAAGTGTTCGTAGATAAGATGCCCGAGAAGGTTTAGCCATAATTGAAAGTAAATCAAAAGAGCGTTACTCAAGAAGTCGTCCAAATGATTCTAGAGCGATTACGAATGCTCCGTCTTCTACTTCTTCACCTTCTAATAATTCTTTCAAGATTCAACAAATGGCCGCCTTACTTGAAGACAAAATGAATATTCGAATGAGGTTTTAGAGAAAGCGATTAGTGAAAAGAATGCTACGAATCCTGCTACCGTCAAAGCAGTCGAGGAAGTTTGTGTCGCATGTGGTTCAAACCATAATTTTAGTAATTGTCCGTTAACAAGGAACGATTTTCCTGTTTTTCATGATAACATTCATCAATTCAACAAATGCCACCCTGTTGCAATTTGTTCAACAGATCTCTCCTAATTGGGACAAAACCAAGATGGAGCCACGGGTTCAATCAACCAAAGGTCAAAGAGCAAACAAAACACAAAAACCGATTTCAAGGAAACAATTCACAATTCGAATCAAAAACCGCTAGAGGAAATTTCAACCAAAACCGCCAAAACAATCAAGGAGCCAGTTTTTTAAGCCCCCCATACCAACCACCAACAATATCAACCTTTGGTTAATCAATGCTTTAACTCCCCGTTTACAAATTCAAGGTGTTTTATAATCGGATTTCTGAAGTTATGCTATGGCTAATGATGCGGAACATGTATAACTTGCAAATGAAGTGGGATAATTTTCAAATTAATAACAAAATGATTTTCAACGAGTTTACAAATGATTCTCAAAAGAAGCAAGATGATTTTCAGAAAGATGATGCTAGTTTCATGGCATAAACTATCACACCTAACCAGAGCTTCAAGTTCAAGTTCGTTACCAAGCAATACTATTTCAAGCCCCTAGGGAACGAAGCCAGGCCATTTACCACACGAAGTGGTGCCTCATATGAAGTGACCTCCGATTCACCGCGATGGTCGGAAAAGGAACCTGACTGGTGACAAAGGATACGGAGCTACCTAGCACCGAAGACATCCAACCTCAAGTTGTCCAAGACTTAGGAAAAGATAAAGATACAATCACAAGAATCTTGTCGTGTTGTTCAAAAGGACCAAACATGTTTGCCGTACCCTTCAAGACGTTGCAAGAGGAAATGCTTGAAAAGGATGATATCATAGGCTTCATAAGTTGATGGAAAATTTTCGTTATCTTCAATTTGAGCTAAGTTTCGCGGATGCTGTCGCATTCATTATGCAAGTTGGCTCCGTATGTTTCAAAAGTTGCTTATAATAAGACAAGTTAATCGAGTTATAACCAAGATAACTTTGAATGAAAATGTAGTGCGGTTGTCCTTTAAAAGCTTCCAGAAAAGCTAGGTGACCCCTGTCGATTGTCTGTATTCCATGTGATTTTTCAGAGTTTGATAATTGCTTAGCCCTAGCCGATTTAGGTGCTAGCATAAATCTCATGCCTCTTTCCATTTGGAAAAAGCTTGGACTCCCGGGCCTAAATGATACTAAGATGGTGTTAGAATTAGCCGACCGAACAATTTCCAAACCAACCGGTGTAGCCGAGAATGTTTTTGTCAAGGTAGGAAGTTCTTGATTATCCGGCCGCTTGGTGTTCTTGATTTTCATGAGCCGATCCTTTCGAGTACGTGTGATACTCGGAATTCCCTTTTCTTAGGACGGCTCATGCTTTAATTGATGTGTACGAAGGAGAGATAACGCTTAGAAATGATGATCAATCTTTAACCCTTAAATGTGGTGATACTCCTTATATTTCGTACAACAATCTCGAATCATTGAAGAAAGTTGATCTTATTGATGTTATTAGATTTTTCCAACTCAGTTGCATATGGCAATCCTTCTCCCGGATACGATCTGATTGTTTCAAATTCTTCTCCGACACTCACTCCTTTCGAGGAAAGTGATTTTCTCCTTTTCGAAGAAGCCGATTCTTTCTTAGCTAACGATGACGAGCCTATTTCAATGGAAATTGATGCTACGTACTATGATCCCGAGGGTGACATTCTCATTCTCGAAGCACTTCTCAATAGTGATACATTACCTCCGCTACCAAACCAAGGTGATTATTTACCAGAAATTCGAAGCGACCTTAAAATAGTTGAACCAAAGAAGTCTTCAATCGAATATGCTGTTTTTATGAACCAAAGAATGAACCTCCAGAGGTTGAACTTAAGGACTTACCACCTCATCTCGAATACGCATTTTTAGCAGATAACAATAAGTTGCCTATTATAATTGCCAAAGATTTGAGTAATAATGAAAAGACCGCTCTCATAAAGGTTCTTAAATCCCGAAAGCAAACAATTGCTTGGAAGTTATCTGACATTAAGGGTATAAACCCAGAATTTTGTTCTCATAAAATTCTATTAGAAGAGGATTATGAACCTTTGGTCCAACATCAGAGAAGGGTTAATCCAAAGATCCATGATGTCATAAAGAAAGAGGTTGAAAAACTTCTTGACGCTGGATTGATTTACCCAATCTCAGATAGCCCTTGGGTTAGCCCAGTTCACTGTGTACCAAAGAAAGGAGGAATGACCGTAGTAACCAATGATGATAATGAATTAGTGCCAACAAGACTTGTAACGGGATGGAGAGTATGCATAGATTATCGTAATTTGAACGAAGCCACAAGAAAAGACCATTTTCCTTTGCCATTCATGGATCAAATGCTTGAGAGGCTTGCGGGAAATGAATTCTATTGTTTCCACGATGGTTTTTTAGGTTATTTACAAATACCAATCGATCCAAAAGACCAAGAGAAGACCACATTCACCTGCCCATACGGAACGTTTGCTTATCGCCGCATGCCTTTTGGCTTATGCAATGCACCAGGCACGTTTCAGAGGTGTATGATGGCAATCTTCCATGACATGATTGAAAAAACAATGGAAGTGTTCATGGATGATTTCTCGGATTTTGGAGATTCTTTTTCTACGTGCCTCACCAGATTAGAAAAAATGCTTAAACGGTGTGAAGACACTAATTTAGCTCTAAATTGAGAAAAAAGCCATTTCATGGTGAAAGAAGGTATCGTACTCGGACATAAAATCTCGAAGAAAGGAATTGAAGTCGACAAAGCCAAGATCGATGTGATTTCTAAGCAACCTCACCCAACGACCGTTAAGGGAATTCGAAGTTTTCTCGGGCATGCTGGTTTTTACCGTAGATTCATCAAAGACTTTTCAAAGATTTCTAGACCCATGACCCATCTCTTAGAGAAAAACACTCCTTTTATCTTCTCGGAAGATTGAATTCTAGCCTTTCAAACATTGAAAAAGAAGTTAACCGAAGCTTCAATTCTCATTGCTCCAAACTGGGACCAACCTTTTGAAATCATGTGTGATGCAAGTGATTATGCAATAGGTGCTGTTCTAGGGAAAAGGATTGAGAAGCATTTCAGACCAATTCATTACGCGAGCAAAACGATAACTGAAGTAGAAACGAATTATACAACAACGGAAAAAGAGATGCTTGCAGTAGTTTACGCTTTTGAAAAGTTTCGATCATATCTTGTCATGAATAAAAGTGTTGTATACACGGACCATTCCGCATTGAAATACCTCTTCAACAAGAAAGACGCCAAAGCAAGATTGCTTAGAAGGGTCTTACTTCTTCAAGAATTCGATTTTTCAGTGATTGATACCAAGGGAGCTGAAAACTATGCAGCCGATCACCTCTCTCGTCATGAAAACCCGTATGAGAATGTTTTTGATCCTAAAGAAATTAATGAAACCTTTCCTCTTGAAACATTGAATACGGTGACTTCTCATGTAATACAAGTACCGTGGTTTGAGATATAGCAAATTACCATGCGGGAATTTCTCATCAAAGGAATGTCAACTCAACAAAGAGGGAAGTTTTCAAGGATTTAAAGCATTAATTTTGGGATGATCCCTATCTTTTTCGTATATGTGCGGATCAAATCATCCGTAGGTGTGTTTTTGGCCAAGAAGCTCTTGAAATCCTCAAAGCTTGTCATGAGGGGACCACGTGTTGGGGGCCATATAGTTGCTAATATCACCGCGAAGAAAGTATTTGATGCGGTTTCTTTTGGTTATGGATTTATAAGGATGCTTTCGAATTGATCAAACTTATCTTGTGATGTATGTCAAAGACAAGGCAAAATTTCACATCGAGATGAGATGCCTCAAAATGCTATCCAAGTTTGTGAAATTTTCAATATATGGGGCATTGATTTTATAGGACATTTTCCGTCATCAAGAGGAAACAAATATATCCTTGTAGCCGTCGATTATCTTTCCAAATGGGTTGAAGCCAAGACGCTCCCTACTAACGATGCTAGGGTAGTTGTTAAATTCTTGAAATTCCTTTTCTCCCGATTCGGTGCACCGAGAGCTATCATAAGCGATCATGGGACCCATTTCTGTAATGATAAATTTGATAAAGTCATGTCTAAATATGGTGTCACACATCGTCTTTCTACCGCTTACCACCCTCAGACTAGTGGTCAGGTCGAGGTGACGAATCGAGGACTTAAAAGAATCTTAGAAAGGACGGTGGGAGAAAACCGTGCCTCATGGTCAAACAAGTTAGACGATGCATTGTGGGCATTTAGGACCGCTTACAAAACTCCAATCACATGCACACCTTACAAGCTAGTTTATGGGAAATCATGTCATTTACCAGTTGAGCTAGAGCACCGAGCATATTGGGCTCTTAAACATGCCAAATTTGATCTCAAGACCGCGGGCGATCACCGGAAGCTCCAGCTTAATGAACTTCATGAGCTCCGTGATCAAGCTTACAAAAATTTACTAATCTACAAGGAGAAAACTAAGAG
>BQNB010117170.1:0-17205 GCA_026074375.1 Tanacetum coccineum
AAATGGTTTGTGGTTATCTCATGTGTATAGATCTGGCCATATGGGTTG
Organism: Tanacetum coccineum; assembly: GCA_026074375.1. NCBI lineage: Eukaryota > Viridiplantae > Streptophyta > Magnoliopsida > Asterales > Asteraceae > Tanacetum > Tanacetum coccineum. The sequence continues at coordinate 49 of BQNB010117170.1, forward strand.
TGTAAGAGTAGTATGATATAAGTTTTATGTATTGGGTAGAAAAGTGGGTATTTGTTTGAGTGTAGATGGGTAAAGGTGTTTCCGGGTATGCCCGAATGTAATTTATTGCGAAACGTAAGCGTTTTATGTAACCAACAAAAATAAATTATAAAAAGTTAGAAATTATACTCCTAATAATCATATAACACTTGCTTGATGTAAACTTTAATTTGTTTGGTGTCCGTTTATATTGAACGTTGATTTTTAGTTTACGCGATTTAACTATACGATAATAATTAAAAGTGAACGCGTAAAACTCTAAAAATAAATAATGGAATTAATTAAAGTCGTAAATAACCTGAAAATGAGAAATGTTACATAAAACGTGTACAAGTATATATCTTGTGCAAGCTCTAACGGATGAGCTAATGTAGCACAATGGTTAAGAGTGGTGTGTGTAAAGCGTTGGGTAGAGGATGTCGAGGTCCCGAGTTTGAGCCTTGCTCACTTGGGATTTCCACCTTCCCTAATGCTTTTTAAATGCCATTTTTTTAACTTTTTAGAAGACTGAAAAATAAGCACTTTTTGAAAAGACACTATTTTTATAAATCACAAATAAGCACAACAATAAGCTCTAAAGGGTGACAGTTTCCTAAACTATACTAAACCATTAAAATGCTAACTGTTGGCATTTTTAAGCTCAAATAAGCAAACCAAATAGAGAAATAAGCTAAATTAGAAAATAAACTACACTAAATAAGCAATAAAGAACAAAAATAAGCAACTCAATAAGCCTAGAATGAGCTTATGAGCTCAACAGTACTAACTTGTAAGTTAGTACTGCTAGCTAAACACTTAAGACTGCTAGGCTATTTTCTAACTTAAATAAGCTAAGGCAAAGCAAGATAAGCAAACACAGATCTCAAGACAACCTTAAAAAGCAAATAGGAACAAAATTTAGCAAATAAGAACAATTAGATAAGCCAGAAATGAGCTTTTAAAACTCAGCAGTACTAACTTTTAAGTTAGTACTGCTAGTTAAACACTTAAGTCTGCTTAGCTAATAAAAAGCAAATAAGCACAATGAAATAAGAAATAAGCAAAGGCAGATACTCAACCACATCTAATAAGCACTTAAGATCAAAATAAGCAAGCACAATAAGCTTAGAATGACAGAATACTCAAAAAGCTATAAAACTTAAGGAATTTTAAGCTAAATGCAAATAAGCTTAAATAAGCTCTAAACTAAAAGAAAATAGGCTAAGGGGACTTATACTAACCTAATAAGCTATACTAACCTAGAATAAGCAAATGTAAAAAGCAGATAAGCTTAAATAAGCTAATGAGCCTTTTGGCCAAAACTGATAAGCCAAAAGGCCAATAGGGACTTTGCTAGCTTAAAAATAAGCTAGCAAAAGGATCCTTATGGCTTAGTGGCTTATACCACTAGAAAGATTGGCCAAAAAGCTACAATAAGCAACAAAGAAAAAGCAAATTGTGGGAAATTCAATAAGCACTTAAAAATCTTCAATAAAAAGGGTATCTTACTTAGATTCAACACTTAAGACAAATTTTTGCAATTTTTGTAATCTTAACAAAACACCAATTTTGAGCTTTAAAATAAGCACACAAACAGATCCTTATGAACTTTTAACCTACAAACAGATTGACTTTAGACCTCAAAGAACAATAATCAACACTCAAAAAGTATTTTGAAATTCAGGATAAGCAACAATAAGCAAATGTAAAAGCATTTTCTCAAACTTTTCAAAAGACCTAAGCATACTTTGACAGTTTTGGTAAAACACAAACCAAACAATGCAGGCTTAAAAGCTATGAACCTAACTTGATTTAACACATGAATAAACACAAAAACAACACAAAAGCAACAATAAGCAAAGCACAATCAAATAAGTAACTAGAATAAGCTATAACTTAACAGTTTTAAACCACAACTCCTCAAATCCTTAAAAATGAGTTTTACTACTTAAAAACTTTAACAAACTAAACCTTAGGACTCATTTAAGCTAAACTAAACTGACTTAAGTGCCAAATTGCAATTTTAACCGCACATTTATACCCATTAAGCAGTTAAACCAAACACCCCTTTAAAAACAGTTTTGCCTATTTTAACTTGATTACTTGAATTTTAATGAACAAAACTTTAAGACCAGATAATATATAAACTAAAAAGACAATAATAAGCAAGTTTAAACAGCAGATAAGCACTCAGATAAGCTAGATTAGATTATGCTATTTTATGAGCAATTTTAAGACAGAATATAGAAAAACTTGCACACAAGATTTTTAAACTAAAACCTAAGCATAATAAGCATTAACTAACATAAGCAAACATAAATAAGCATATATAAGCATAAAATAAGCAGAAATAAGCACTTGAATAGTAAATAAGCTAAAAATGAAAATGAAGACTTACAAGCACCCTTGCTCAAAACAGGGCAAACAATTAAATTTACAAGCTCTAGTTTGTCAAAAAGACAAGCTAGTGAGGTCTATAAGCTCTTCCTAAGCTAGCTTATCATCCAAAGAAGCTGAGGTGTTTTAGAGGGGTGGATCTTTTTAGTACTTTTTTTATTTTTATGATTAAAACAGGAAATAAAAGAGATTAAACTGTAAAATAAGGTTTGATTCAAGAAACAAAAAATCTTAGTGAAGCTTTTAGGTAAGATCTACAAGCTGTTTCATTAGCTATTATTTTTTTTTTATTTTTTTTTTATTTTATTTTTTTATTTTTATTTTTTTTATTTTTTTTTTTTGTTTTTTTTTTTTTTTGTTTTTTTTTTTTTTTTTTTTTTTTTTTTTTTTTTTTTTTTTTTTTTTTTTTTTTTTTTTTTTTGTTTTTTTTTAATCTTTTTTTTTTTTTTTTTTTTTTTTTTTTTTTTGTTTTTTTTTTTTTTTTTTTTTTTTTTTTTATTTTAATTTTTTTTTTTTTTTTTTTTTTTTTTTAGATTTTTTTTTTTTTTGTATTTTTATTTTTTTTTTTTTTTTTTTTTTTTTTGTTTTTTTTTTTTTTTTTTTTTTTTTTTTTTTTTTTTTTTTTTTTTTAGTTTTTTAAAGGGGTTTTTTTTTTTTTTTATTTTTTTTTTTTTTTTTTTTCTTTTTTTTTTTTTTTTTTTAAACAGGTTTTTTAGTTTGTTTTTAAGTTTTTTTTTGTTTTTAATTTTTATTTTTTTTTTTTTTTTATTTTTTTTTTTTTTTTTTTTTTTTTGTTTTTTTTTTTTTTTTTATTTGTTTATTTTTTTTTTTTGTTGTTTTAGTTTTTTTTTTTTAAAGAGAGACAAAGCTTAACAGGTTTAATAATAATGATCAAACCTAGAAACCTTTAAAACACTAAACCTCAAAATTGTTCATTAAGAAACACTTAAACTTTTACAAAGGTAATTGAAATACATGAAAAACTTTAAAAACTTAAATAAAATGCATTAAAAAGAGACTAAAAAACTTAGAACAAACTAAAAAAACTCTCCTTTACATAAATGGTATTAAGCCCTCTATTTATAGGCCGATTAGAAGGACCTAGATCCTTGGCCTGGTTTTCTTGTGTAAGAGGAAATAGCAGCTTCAATCATGACCTTTAATTCATCTTTGTGCTTCTTTAAATCCATTTTGGCCCTTGGATGTGTCCACGCAATCATTCCCCAATGATTGCCATGGATTGCCAGCGTGTCAATGTCAGAAACGTCATCCCTTACATCATTAAAGTTTCTAGAATGTGGGTATAACTTCAGGGTAAAGGTAATTTTTGGGATGGAAGGTGAATAGTAACAATGGAAGATTAGCGGGAAAGGCGGGTGTTTGTTTGTTTGTATGCATGGTGGAAGTTTAGGGACTTGGCAAGAACAGTCCCTCAAGGTGGATTACTTGTTTTCACTGAAAGTCCTTGTGGTGATGGATAGTTTGTGGCTTTGGAAACATAAGTCCCTCAAAGTGATATATGGAATTGCATGGGAGGTCCTTGTAGGGTTAATAGACTTAACAGCCAAGAGATTGGGCTGTTAAGTTAAGGTTCTTGGGCCAAGGATTGGGCCGGCTATAAAATAAAGGTGTTGGGCCTTTATTAATGCTTTAAGGCTTATAAAGTATAAGTGGGCTGACCCGGGCCCACTAGGTGGGTACGGGTGGGCCCACTTTTGGTAGTTTATGTTTTTGTGTTCGGTTTTCGATGCTCTTTCTGAATCCACTTCCCGGGGTTGACTTTGACTTGATTTGACTTTGACTTTTTTGGCTTTGACTTGACTTTTGCTTCATGCTCTTTCCGTTCTCGTGCTCGGTTTTGTCGCTTTTGGCTTTGATTTTTGTCCTTTTCTTAGATATCAGTTTCCTGCACAATATAAATACAAAACACACAAATACAATGTATTTTTGGTATGTTTTTTATCTTTTAAGCTTAATTTTAATGGTAAAAGGTATGTGTAATTAAACGCATACCATTCCCGAATCTTGAAAGTAAGCACTATTTCTCCAAAATCTAGGTCGTGTGTCATGTAGTTCTTTTCATGAACTTTCAGTTGTAGAGAGTCGTAAGCTATCACCTTCTCCTTCTGCCTAATTTTAGTTACTAATCCACTATGCGAGGTGTTATAATAAACCACGAAGTTTTTCCGTTCTATCAGGTAAAATGCAAAAATCGGTGCACTACAAGGTTTCTATGGGCATTAAGTCTATCTTGAATGGATGGTTGAGAATATTCAGTACACAATCTCAAATGTTGGTTTCAGCTTCTATGATCTTTCCGGCAGCTAACTCAACAATGTACTTAGTGTCTACAATAGATGAGACGATGTCATTTAAAGAGCTAAACTCAGCGGAGGTGAGGTTTTTATTAACTAGGTTCATGTACTTGTAATAATTTCGTCCTTTGCTTTAACTTCATATCCATTAGAGGTTTTGTCGGCACGAGAATCTCTTAATTCACGTGATTCTATCTCACTAAAAGGTAGGTATATTGAAGAAAATCTTCTAGTTCTATTGGTTATAATCCAATTAGGGTAATATGTTCATTACACCCTAGAATCTTACAATCCGTAATTTCTATGACTACAGGGAGCATGATTTGGTCTCTCGGCTAAGGGTGTGGTGTTTCTATATGCTAAGGTTGAAGAAGAGCCACTTAGTTATGATGCTTATGGATGCGAATACACATTACCAACACAACGCACGAATACGCACGCAAAATATCAGTAAAACATGAATACAATAAAATCTCATTGAAAGTATAGAGAAAAGAGAGGAAAATAGAAATGGAAGGTAAAGATAAATTGTTAAAGTTTTTAAGGTGACTACTCCCAGAATAGCATGGTCCTTCCTGAATTATACATAGGTGATCAGGCTATGCATAATTTAGGAACTGACGATAGAATGCTCATTTCGTCAAACTAATGTTATGTAAAAAAATCCTATACGGTATAAACGATATAGTTTATAAGGTAGCAAAATAGTTCGTGGTAATGAAAACAAGGTAGTTTATATAACGACCCAAGATATTTTGTAAGATAACGAGAAATGTTTTATGAGGTGATAACAAAATAGTTTACGAGAAAGTTACGTGATGGTTTATAATGTAATGGTAACAAATGGTTTACGAGTTGACAACCCAACAGTTTATAAAGTGGCAACATAATGGTTTATAAAAGACACGAAGTAGTTCATAAGATGATGACGACATAGTTCATAAATTGACAGCGAAATAGTTTATAAATGACAACGAAACGATTCATGAGGTGACAACGAAATAGTTTGTAAGATGACTGCAAAGTAATTTATAATAGGGTAGTAAAAGAGTTTATAATTAACCGTAAAATAGGTTATAAGATGGAAACGAGTTAGTTCATTAATTGATAGTCAGATAAGTTATGAGGTAATAGTAGGATAATTATAAAATGTTGACAAAACGGTTTATGGAATGATATCAAAACAGTTTATAAGGTGTTAAAATAAACAAGAAGCTATCAGCAAACGGTTTGTAAACTGGTGGTAAAATAGTTTATAACGCGCCAACTATGTTTATAAGACGACACTAAAATAATTCATAGTATACCATCCTGTTAGTTTATAACAGCAAGACAGTTTATATAATAATAGTGAAATGGGTTGTAAGACGATAACAGACTCAAGGAGTAGCTTACATACATTTACTAGAGAATTGAAGTGTAACTGACAAAATCGTCATGACACAAATTGAACAAAGGATTTAAGGAAATAGACACAATACACGAACTTGACAGGAAAGTACTAGTGCAAAACTCTTAGAGATTACAGTCTAAGTCTACTTAGGTTTCACTAGATAAGGAAAAATCTCTCCTTAAACATCAGCGTTATCTTTGACGGCGTTAGAGTTCCAACGAGTTTTAACCTCCTAAATACAATTTGTCAATATTAATAAAAAAAATTGAATAAAGATTACTCTAAGTTGATTATCGAAACGGGTGTCCTACAGTTCTTACTCATATGGCCAACACTCTTGTAGTTATTGCACTTCACAGTGCATGGTCCAGTGTGGTGCAACTTACGTTTGTTGTAGAAGGGAAACTTTGCTACTTATCCATCCTTGTAATTTGGTTTAGCAATGTAAGCTCTCATGGCCTTTTGTCATTATTTTGTTGTTGGCATTCCTTACCACCTTAGTTTCCTAACGTACGACCTAATCCATTTAGTCGCGAGCCATGTGGATTCATTCCTCATAGACAGTATTAGCTTCGATAGCATTAGCAATTCATTGGGTTACAATACACTCGATCCTCGTGGAACACATTCCTTGTCCTGTCGTCGGTATTTACTTTCAAATCGAATGGAGAAAAGAAAATGAAGTAAGTCAAATTTCAAAAGTCGTGTTTCCAAAAATAGGATGTTATGAGGTGATGGGTTAAAGTTGTGTGCGAATTAATCGACATGCTCCTAGAAGTTACGAGAAGTAAGAGAAATTGAGACGTAACGAGATGACGTAGATGTTCCAACAGTATGAGATAGGTATTACAAGTCGTCTTCAGAGTCGAATAGTAGGATAATCAGTGAGGTCGGCAAACTGTGACAATTTTCAAAGTTATGCAAAACAGTATAATGTAAAGTTGTGAAGAGTTTTAAAGATCATTGTAATTATTCACAATGTTTTAGAAGTAAACGAAACCATTGTGTCTCTCATAATGTCTTAAAAAAGAATTTAGAGACCATTGTGTCACTCACAATGCCTTAGAGAAGTTTAAAGACCATTGTGACACTCACAATGTCTTAGAAAATAATTTAGTATTTATATAGACAGCTTCATAATATAAACAAGTGGGGAAATATATGTAACGCAAACGTAAACCGCAGAGAGAATATGATCGCAGAGAAAAGATGAGCGCAGAGAAAAGATAAACGCAAGAGAAACTTAAGCACATAGCAAAATAAAGCTCAAGGGCAAAACTAAAAGCAAAGCAACATAGATGCAGGGAACGATAAACGCAGGGTAGAGATAAACCCATATCTTAGCAGGCTCAAGGCAGAATGATACTCACGTATATACCATAGCAAAAGCACGTATAAGGCACACATAAAAGCATGTAAGGATGACATACTGGCTATAGACCAGACCGATATTCTATCTGGTGCCTGGACGGAATACGTGTCCGAGGGCTTGACGTCATAATATACATCGCACAAGATCAAAAGGAACGACCACTAATGGACGTTTTGAAAATCATAACTCGTTGCATTATTTAAAATAGATAAGTTTTACAAGATTCAAAAGAAATTAAATATTTGCGGAAGCTTAAGTAAAATGTAGTGGAAACATAATTTGGTTTTCAAAAGACAACGAGTATGAATGAGAAATAAAGTCTTGATAAATGGTATCATATTGCACATAGACTCCACATAGCACGTCAAGGAAGTCCAAAGCTAAGCACATAAGAAAAACATGCTTAAAACGTCAACATAAAGTTGGTGAATTCATAGGTTTAAGTAAAGCATTTGAAAGAATCAAAAACGTTTAGTGAATACTGCTTCACTCACAGTATTATGAAAAGTATTTAGTAGTCAGAAACGTTTAACAAAAGTAGTGTGGACTACAAGTTCACAATACGCATGTGACCGTTATAACAGATACAACTTCACATAAAAAGTATTTACTGTTGCGCTAAGCTCATGACACCGAGGCTCAATTCAAAGAAGCATATTATATGCCAAACAAGAAATTAACTGCCCTATAGGTATCTGACCAAGATCACCTAGTGAAATCCGACATGGTATATATCCGTTTGTTCATGTCTCCCGAATCTAGTAAGCGCTACTTACCCGGATAGGGATAATTAGTCCCAATAGATCTATTTACAACATTCGCGCTCACTTAACCAGTACGGTACGTTAAGAAATTAACGGTTCATGATAGTTAGGGCATTAGTGGTCTATTCGTAACTTAGGCAACACGTAATCAGGAAACGGTAACGTAAAGTAACTGTGTCCATAGTAAAAGTAACCAATGTATTTCCAAAAGAAAGGCTTTAAGTAATCGCCTCCATAAGTAAAACAAAATGTGATATCAATCATGTAACCGAGTTTGCAATGAGTATGTAAACAATTTTGTCAATGTGTATGTAAAAGAGTGTGTAACCAAGTTACGAAATCAAGTATGTAAAAGAGATTGTAATGATTATGTAAACAAGTTTGTAAGCGATCATGTTCTCACCCCAAAAGTTATAAGGTAAATATAAAACAAGTAAAAAGTGGGGCTATGAACTCACCTTGATGTTGCAGAACAATTAGCAGAAATGCAAGTAATAAGCACATCACAAACGGAAAATGGAACAGCTCGACCAAGAAGCTGCGGCTTAACTTAACGGCTATGTCCCACTAGTTTAGGATGATGAATTTGGGTTTTCCGATGGATGATTACATCAACGCGACACATTGATAAAGAATTTGGATTTCAAGTTGTAATAGTTTGGTGGTTGGTTAAATAAAATAAACCGAAAGGTAAAAGCAAAGTATGTAATATATTCCGTATATATTACATATAAAGGACAAAAAAATATATAATACATGGCGAGTATTATATATAAGAAAAAGGAAGACGAGAAAAATAAGAATAGTCGAGGTATATAATACTTTCCAAGTATTATATAATGAACGTGAGAAAAATAATTGTAACAATATAATTCGACACGTGTTTGGAAATCATCAAATAAATTAATAAAGGGTTCTTGCATAAAAGTAAACACACGTTTTAAAGTTACGAATTAGATAAATGAAGTTTTAAAAGTTTTTACAAAAGTTATTATTTTGTCTATTAGTCGGGAATTATAAAATAATATTTTATAGTTTAGTATTTCGCTACGCGTTTTAACTAAACTAGTTGTCTTGTTTGTAAAAGTATAGTTTTCGTTTATTTACCGGTTTATTGTATCATTACAAATAAATAATCTTAAGACTATATCTAGTTCTTTTATCGGTTTTCTAAGATAATAGTAATTTAAGTGAAAGATACTAAGTATAATTTTTTTATAAATTTCGGCATGACCTATTCGTTTATACGACGTTTCCCATGTTTATAAAATTTCAATGTTTTTCCCTTTTAATCAATCCATGTTGCAAAATACCAACGTGTTGCAATACATAGCTAGACTTGATCAAATAATTAACATAAATAAGTACAACCAAACCCACCCCTTATGGGGCTGCTGTACCAAACGCACCCCGTTGGGGTTGTTAACCCCAGAACAAAACGCCCCTATTGTGCCGTTAACTGCAGAACCAAACGCCCCCTTACTGCTGTTAAATGCTTATCCAAACGCCCCCTTTGGGCTGATAAAATGCAGGAACAAACACCCTTTTCGGGCTGTTAAAACGCAAAACAAACACCCTCGAGAATCAATCAAGCAAAAAGAAAAGAAAATAAACTTAAACAAACAAAACCAAACTAAACTAGTTATTAGTTTTTACAAAATATTTAACCATCCAACTCGGAGTATTAGGGGTGAAGTGGTGGTGGTGATTTAGGCGGCGGCTGCGCCGCGGTGGTGGTGGGGTTTTAAATGGTGGCTGCTACTGCAGCTGTTGTGATGATGTTCGGTGGAGGAGGCAGCGGGGATGGGGGTTGCGGTGGTGAGGAGATGGTGGAGTCGGTTTGTGGATGGTAGCGATGATGTTGATGGTGGCGTGGGGATGAAGGTGGTGTGTCGGCTGTGGTGGCGAAGTGGTGTACGGATGTGATGGTGACGAAGGTGTGGTGGGTGTCGGCGGCTGATGTGGCGGTTGTGGAAGGTGGTGGTGTGACGAGGTAATAGTGGCGGTTGGAAGATGATGGAGATGTAGATGGTGACGGGGTGAAGGTGATGATGGTGGAGGTGTGTCGGCTGTTGGTGGCCGACGAGGGTGGATCGGTGGTTCGAAGGTGGTAGTGGTTGGTGGGGATGACGATGGTGACATGGTAATAGTGGCGGTTGGTGGTTGGAATCTGGCCGAAAATGGTGGGGCGGCGCCGAAAAATGAGAAGAGAGGGAGGAGAGTATATGTGTGTGCTAGGGTTGTAAAAAAATGAGGTGAAACCCTAATAGGGTTGGTATATATACTAGATAGTTTAAAAAAATGTCAAATGTATAATAGTTTAGGGCTAATGGTGTAAATATTTCCACAGGGACCAAAAGTGTAACTTTTGTTATATAATGGTTCGGGACTCGTTTACGCTAGTTAACGGTTGATTTAAGACATGAAAATTACGTCGTTGCGTTCAAAATAATTTTTCCACGAAAAGCGAGTATTTACACGACTAGTATTTTATAAATGTTTTTTTTATAAAATATATATATAATGATTATTATTTATTTGGTAGCCATTGGGTGTCACGGGTAAGCTTTGTCCGTAAAATAAAACTTTGTTAGAAATAAAGAAATAATCTACTTGTAGTAGTGTTATAAAGTGAAGGGACTAAATATGTTAAGTTAGGAAAGTTTAATAAGGATAGTTAACCAAGGGGTATAAATAGGGTATTTATGCCATGGTTAGATGTAACAACTTCATTTAATCAAAAGGCAAGTTTAAGAAATTCTCTCTCTAAACACACACACTATTACACCTTCATTTACACACACTAGTCATCAATCAAGATCTTCTATATTTAATATGTGGTATCAAGAGCCAATGATTGCGGATTAGTGTTATTTTTGTGTTGTTTGGGGTTTAGAGATTGAGTTTTTCTGCTTATTGAGCTTATTTTCGTGCTTATTTTTTGCTTATTCGGTCAGATTTACTTATTTTTTTATGCTTATTCTGTTAGCTTATTTGTATGCTTATCTGATTGAAACTGCTTATTTTGACTGCCTATTGCTTATTTCGACTGCTTATCATGCTTATTCTGTCAAATATTTAGCTTATTCATTCTGATTTTGTGCTAAACTTGTGATATATGCTTATTCGAATCAGATTTCTTAATAGCTTATTCTGTCCAGATTTGCTTATTCTGATAAGGTTTTTCTGTCATTTCAAGTGCTTATATGCTAGAAATTGCTAGATTTTATGCTTATCTGCTAAATCTGATTCAAGAAGCTTATTGGATTTTCTACTAAATCTGATTAATTTTTATGCTTATTTCAATGCTTATCTGCTGTAAAACTGTTTAGATCTGCTTATTTTCAAAATTAGTTTTAGTTTTTGCTTATTTCAGAACTTATTTGCTAGCAGATCTGCTAATTTTGCTCAGAAAAGCAGTTGTTTTTCAGATCTAACAGATCTGTAACAGAATTGTAACTAATTTGACCAAGTTTGACTTTTTGGTCAAAGTCAAAGACGCGTTTTTCTTTCACGCGTTTTTGGGTTATATGCGTTTTTCTGGAAATCAAAAGAACGAACCGATCTATTTACACAGAAGGAACCAAACAACTTTTTAGTAGGAACCGAACAACTCATCATAGTACAAACCGATCTATCACCTTTTTAGTAGGAACCGATCTACCATTTTTATAAAACAAAACTATACATTTTTTTAATCCAGAAAATAAAAAAAGAGAAGAAAAAGAGATCGACAACATCAACCATCATACGACTCGAACATATCAAGAAACTTACAAGATCTCAGTCTGTGTTAAACAATCGATACAAATCTTTAAAGATTTAAAGTGTGTAAACTCATAACATCACAGATTTTGCACAAAACCTCATGGATAATTAGATCTACATCAACAAAACCAACCTCTCATCCTCCTTTTTCAAACAACATCACAACATCACTCAAAAATAGATTTAAAACTAGATAAAAGAAAAACGATAAGAAAAATAAAACAGAAAATCAAAAAAGATAAAACAAGAAAAGATCTCAGTTTTGTTGTTCACTTTTGGTTCCAACCTCCAAAGATTTTTAGTAAGTGAACTGGTATGTGCTTAATTACACATACCTTTGGCCTAATAAAACGTGCTTAAAAGACTAAAAACATACCAAAAATATATTGTATTTGTGTGTTTTGCATTTGTATTGTGCAGGTAACGGATATCAACAAAAATGACAAAACTCAAGCCAAAACGGACAAAACCGAGCACGGAATGGAAAGAGCGTGAAAAAGTCAAAGTCAACAAAGTCAAAGTCAAAGACAGAGCCGAAACCGAAGAAATCTTAAACGGACCAACCCGCACACATTTAATGGGTCGGATCAGCCCATTAAGACTTTATATAAAAGTCTTACAAGCCTTAATGTTTAAAAAGCCCAAAATCCAAAACCATACCAACCCGGCCCAATTACAAAGCCCAAACCAAACACTTAACAACCCACACATAAGGCTGTTAAGTCATTTACACCACTAGTCCTTAACCCTTTGCATCATTAGTCCTCAAGGACTAACGATGCAAACACTTACCAAAATCAGGGCAAATGCCCGTTATCTTTCAATTCACCAAATCCTTTTCCCGCCAACCCCCGTTAATACTATTCATCTTTCTTCTTCACCTCGACCTCTGCACCATCAAACAAACACATCATTTTCCCACAACCCCACATCAAACCCCACTTTACATGGACCAATTGCCACCTTGGCAATCCTCTTAAACACCATTGGCTGCAAGAGAAGAAGACAAAAATTGAAGGGCTGAGATTATCCCCTTGGAGAGCACTTAAATTGGATGGCTTAGATGACGACTTCGAGCTCTCTCACATAGGAAACACACCTCTCCATTATCTCCGTAAAGAAACACAAGTCCAAGACCCAAGACCTTGAAGTTTTTCTATATAAATAGGGACATTGTAAGCCCTAAAGGGCATCTAGTTTTTAATCTAGTTTTCTTTTCAGCTTATATTTAAGTCTTTTTAAGCTTATTATACTGTTTTTTAAGCCTTGTACTGTTTTATTTAAGTTAATGAAATTTAAGTTTTATGTTAAAATCTTGTTTTTAAGTTAAAGTCATTTATGTTTAAAATGTTTTTTAAGCTAACATAAGCTCTTTTCATCTTTTACTTAAGTTGTTTACTTAAACAATATAAGCTTGTGCATAGCTTATATTGTTTAAGCCCTTTTTGCTTAAAAATCTGTCAAAAGCTATATTGGAAGATAAGCCAAAAAGGGATGGGCTTATTGCTGTCACTAGCTTGTTCTTGAACAAGCTAGAGCTTGTAGACAAAGCTCTTAAGAGCTTATTTGCCCTTGTTTAGAGCAAAGGGCTTTGTAAGTCTTTACTTTCCTCATTTTTAGCTTAAAAGTGCTTATTGCTTATTTACTGCTTTCTTATTGCTTATTATTGCTTATTTATGCTTATTATTGTTTTTTATTGTTTATTTGTGATTATTTATTGCTTACATGTCATTTACTTGTGTTTTCATTAAAACTGTCAATTTTAAGTTTAAAACTGCTTAATCTTATTGCTTATTGTTAAGTGCTTATAAGCTGTTGTAATTTGCCTAAAAAGCCTTAATATTGCATGTTATCATCTGTTTTTAATAATCTTAGCTTAAATCAGTTCAAAATAGCTTAAAAATGGGATTTGAAAACTTAAAGGGGTGTTTGGGTCAAGCAGTAGTAACCCATGTTACTACTGTTTGAGACCACTTGGTTTTTAAAACTGAATTTGATAAGCTCTTTTAAGTTGTTTTAAGCAGTTTTCAAAAGTTTTAAAAGTCAAACTTATTTTCAAAGTTTTTTAGTTTTTTGTATGTGAGTTTTGAATATATGCCATTTGTTTCTTTTGTATCAGCTTATTTGATTAGATGTTCATAAATGGCTTTTAAGTGTTATTTGTATGCTTGTTCTTAGTTTTGAATGCAGTAGAATAGCTTTAGTTTAGGTATGCATGTGTTTTGTGTTTTTTAGCTTAAAACTGTCAAAGTGTTTGCAAAATTTTTAAAAGCTTATACAGTCATCTTTAATCTCAAATTTAGATAAGTTAAAATAGGTTTTATATTTTGAAATTGATAGCACAAGCTCATTGTGCTATAAGCTCAATCTGTTTGAGCTTGGTTTGGATTTTGAAAGTCTTTTTCCTAGCTTAATTTAGGCCTAAACTTTTGCTTTTGTCTTTTCAAAAAACTGAAAAAAAACTCAGCTCATACTGAGTGTGATCAACTTTTTCATAAGCCTTTTTCATGACTTATCTATGTTTCAAACTCCTTTTTTATTTGTGTTTTAGATGGGTTGTAGGTTAAACTTTAAGGTTTTGCAAGCCACTAAGCCATAAGGATCCATTTTCTAGCTTAAAAATAATCTAGAAAGTGGCCCCTTAGGCTGTTTGGTCACCAAATTTGGCCAATAAGCTTATTTACTTTCCTGAGCTTATGGCTTCTTGGATTTGCTTGATTTGTGTTTAGTTTTGCTTATTAGGTTAGGTTTAAAGTGCTTTCAGCTTATTTAGCTTAGGTTAGAGCTTATTTAAGCTTTTTAGCATTTTCAGTTTAGGATTGAAAGTTTATAGCCTTTTAAGAGATTCTACTATTTTAGCTTATTTTCAATTCATTTTCTTTGCTTATTTTGTTCCTTAGTACTTATTAGGTATAGATTATTGTTTGATGTTAGCTTATTTGCTCTTTCATTAGCTTTTTAAGTCCAAAAAAGCCAATAGCTTAGCCTTTTGTAGACTTAGTGTAAAAAGCCACACTGTCACTCTTTTTAGCTTATTTATGTGCTTATTTGTGGTTTTTATAAAAAGTCAATTTACAAAAATTGCTTATTTATAGGTCCTTAAGCTTTTTCAAAAAAAAGTTTGCAAAAATAAAAGCATTGGGAGTGAAGAAGAAGTCAAGGTGAGCAAGGCTCGAACCTGGGACCTCTCCCTCACTCAACTAAAGTTTTAATACACACCTATGCTACCAAACGTGCCCTTGGGTCTTTTCCATTTTCACTTGCACAATTTAATTATTTAACCTCTTTTTGGCTCTTTAAGCTTTCAGCCCATTTGGGCTTATTTACAGCTTATTTATAAGCTGTTTTTCAAAGATTTTATTTTTCTTTGATTCTTTATAGTATAAAGCATTTTCTCTGAATTTTCCAGATTTTTTATTATTAGTTTAGCATTTTTAATATTTAATTTAGACTAAAACTGTTTTTAATTCATAATAAAAAATATAAAAGTAAAAAAAATATAATTCTTTTTTTTTAAATTTTCTTTTATCATTTTGGATTTATAAAAATTAAATTTTCATTTGTAGGGTTAAATTTTTAGAATTTGGTTTTTAAAGAACGGGATTTGAATCCCGTTATCATTTTTAGTGTTTTAGCTTTATTTGCTTTCGTTTTTAGCGTGTCTTTACTTGTTTTTGCATTTTAATTATAGAAATAGAATAAAAAAAGATCATTGAATCATTCAAAAACGCGATCACGGACTTAATCCCGATTCTCAATTCACACCTCGTCGGGACACGACCCGGGAAGGTTTTTTAGGGTTTTACTTTGGTTAAAAGTAATTTCATTCTAAAAGCCTTACGAAATACTTATCTCTCTATTATTGATCTTATCCTTATTATATATTTATATTATATATTTATTATATATTATATTTATATATATTAAGTGGTGAATCAGTAGTAACTTGAGGTGATGGATAAGTAATTTGTAGAATAGATGAGGTTTGATAATTCATTTGAGACTGATATGGATATGATGATGGAACGGATGAATGATTAAATTGGGGTTGTGATGGATAAGTAGATGAGTAATGTTGATTGGGATGAATTGATCCAAACTGAGATAGTGAAGACTGTTGTTGAAGCTGAGGATTATTGTATGAAGACTGATAAGTGTTAAAGTGTGGTGGTGTCATCTGCTGATTTGCTACAAATGCAAGTGGATCTTGATTGCGTTCACGCAAAAGACAAACTTAATTTGCATGGAGTTCGTGTTGTTCAATATAGGCATGAAGCTGATCAAAGTTCGTTGTATGCAAATCCTTCATGAGCTTGACATCAGTCACAAATTTGCTCTATTTCGGTGAAAGACTATTTAAGAACTTTGTATTCACTTGAAATTGCTTAATTTTCATGTTGTAGATGTTCATATCATTTATCAGCTGAGTGAATCTCAAGTAATACTTGTGAAGTGTTTCCACCTTTATGTGAGTGAACTTATCAAATGCATCATACAACTTACACTCTCTTTCTTGCTTAGTCAAAGAAGTGCCTTGCATTAGTAATTGAACTCTCTTACATAAATCTTTAGCAACTCTATGATGATTCACAAGTGAATAGATATCAGCTGGTAGACCTTGAAAAATGATATTGGTATCTTTCATATCACAATCAGCTTGAATTTTCTTAGCAACAGATAATTCAGCATATTTCTTTGTTCTGATCACAGCATTCTCTTCAACTGTAGGCCAAATAAGTGGACCATTTTCAACTGATTCAAGTATCATTCTCCCATGTTCTCTATTATGCATGTAAAGTTCCATCCGACTTTTCTACGAATCATACAAGTCCTTGTCCAACATCGGTGGACGATTATCAACACCGGAGAGAATCATATACTCTGTAAGAGTATTCTTTTGTCCAAGTGGAATAATTGAATCCATTTTAATGTGAAAAGATTAAATTGATCGTACAGTGATTGAAGGTTGTTGTGTTAAAGTGAGGTTTGATTAATGAAGTTGAGTCTTATAGTGTAACAGCACCATAAAATCACAACACAGCGAAATACCACTTTGGGGTGCTACTTCATAGTATAAAGTACAAGTTATAGAAAACGACCTCAAAAGAGACGTTAATAAAATATCACATT